>JANHGB010039495.1:0-70715 GCA_026283785.1 Coracopsis vasa
CATGCTCTGCCAGTGAGGAGGGGCACGGGAAGCCAGGAGGAAGCAGAGACAGGACACCTGACCCAAACTAGCCAAAGAGATATTCAATATCACAGCACGTCATGCCCAGTATCTAAACCGGGGGGAGTTACCCAGAAGGCCCTGATCACTGCTTGGGCAGGGCTGGGTAGCAGTTGGCGGGTGGTGAGCAACTGTATTGCGCATCACTTGTGTTTACTGTTTTCTTTTCCCCTTCCCTTTTTAGTTCTCTTCTCTTGTTATTTCCCTTATCATTATTATTATTATTAGTGGTAGCAGCAGTGGTTTTGTGTTATACCTTAGTTACTGGACTGCTCTTATCTCAGCCCATGGGAGTTACATTCTTTCGATTTTCATCCCCATCCCTCCGGAAGCAGGGGGAGGAAGAAGGAGAGGAATGAGCGAGCAGCTGCGTGGTTCTGAGTTATCAGCTGGGCTTAAACCATGACAACCTCTTATCGTTTATTTCCAACAGCTGGCCACAGATGGCGTTAGGGCTTCTTTTGCTACTGGATCCTAGACAACTTGTTTCTCCACATTCTGTAGGCTGTGACCTGCTTTTTATTTCCTGTATCTGCTTTTTCTGATTCCATATAATTTCAATTAATTATTCTTACCATCCAAAGCATTTCTTAACCTTTCATAATTTTACTCACCTGCTAGATGAGGCTGAATTATTAAATACTGTAGCGTTGTCTTTGTGTGAGAGTTTATAAATTTATTTCGCATTTTTAAGCTCATTTCAATTATCACTCTTTTTGCTTTCCTATTAGAATTGTTTTTCCCAACTGAGTTAGCTTATGATTACTTTTAGTTTGGTGAAACTGAGTCCTCTGAAGCACAAAATATTCCTGCTGAAGGTTCATTCTGCTTGAAGATGACAAGTATAATAAAATCATGATCATTTAGCTCAGAAGGATAGTTTTGTTCTGTGATCAAGTCCTCTTTAGCTAGTGAGATGAGATATAACATAGGACTCCCTATGTTAGATCAGAAATTTGTCAAAAAGATTTTTAGATGTATCAAGGGCATTTTAGATTTTGGCACTGGCAGAAAAATACCTTCAGCCTCTCTTATTTTTACGTTACATTCTACATGGTAATCCAGTTGCTTTTCAATATTTTATGGCAGGTAGAACTGATAAAATGTTTTTGACTGGAAAAGCCTGGTTGGAAAATTTTGATTGAATAAGTTTTCAAAAGCAGATTAATAAAAAATATTTGAATGTTGTTTTCTTAAGATTAAAAGAGCTTCTTTTGCTCTATTTGGACTCTAGCTTTTAGAAACACATGCAAAAGGAAAACAGTTTGACTTCTAAACTGGAGGATATTAATAACATTTACTATAAATACTATATTCTTATGGCTGAAGGAAAATAACTAAGCGCTCTTCTCTCTAGGAGAGAGCAAACCAGACCAAACACACCTTTGAAATCCTCCTGATGCTCCTATACATGGATTTTGCTTCCCCAGGACATCATGTAGGTGGGAAAGCTGGAGTACACAAAGCTGAAATAGCAAAGGGCCTCTTCCAAGTATTTGGATCCTCACATACACCAGATTTGTTGAAGTGGGGTTGGATGAGACAGTCAAGGGCCCTGAGCAGAACTTCCTGTCTTTTCCCACCTGGTAGTGCCTTCTGGTGTCACATAAGCCGTACTTCACATGTGAAGCACATATGCTCTACTGCATATATGACAGCTGCAGTGCCACTGGGTCCTGCAAGACCCTATTGCCCCTTATACAAATAATAATTATATTTACCTTGATTTATGTATTTACACTGGGTTTATGTTTACTTTGCTATGAATAAATAATAGACATTTATAAGATAATTTTTTAAAATAGTCAAAGGGTATGATATCAAATAGCAATAAGCAAATAATAAAACATGGATTCTCTAAAGAAAAAAACTAAGAGATACGGCTTTCAGTAAAAGACTGATGAGCATATGAAAGAAAAGATAAAATATGAAAAACTGTCAGAGGGCTTTACGTTACCCTCCAGCCAAGTATGCTTTTCCAGAGAAATTCAAACCAATGGTGTCTTGCAGCACTGCCAGTTCTACTCACTGACAAATTCACTGAGCTAAAAGAGCAGAGTGGGAAGCCACCTGTGAGAAAGAACAGAGAAAACATGCATCTCATCCTGCTGGAGCAAGAACAAGAGCAACACTACTTCAGAATTTCCAAGTCCTTCCTATGGAGAGAAGCAAGAAGCTATTATTAGCAGCCATTTTATATACTGCAAATTGCCATGTTGTTGATGTGTTAATCAATGGTAATAATATAGTTCTACAGCTATAGAGGTTACCTGGAGTGAGAGGGGCGTATTAGCAGTTTTTCCTTTAGAAATGACTTGCTAATTTCTAGTGGTTGTGTATATACAGCAGCGATCTGTGTTCTCAAATATTTTATTGTTAGGTTAAGCCTGAAAACAGACTGAATTTCAAACAAGGCTGATTGATAATAAGAGTGCAAATGTTTGTAATTTCTGGAAAGCATTTCACAGTGACAAAGAAAAGAATATATTTACATCACAACATACAGGTTTTAGCCTCATGGAATTTAACCCAGGTTCTGGCAATCTAAAGAAAGTTGTCACATAAGCCTTAGTAAAGACAGAATATGTCACTGAATGATTTAATTCCCTGAAAGGGAATAGAAGGATATTATTTTTTGTACATATAAATTCAGTAGCGTGCTCACCTCAGAAAATTCAACTGCTTTCTGTACAAGATGAGATTTATTAGTGCAGTGACATAAGACACTTAGGAGATATTAATTACCAAACCCAGAAGGACCTTGTTACAATAAATCAACAATGTAAACCTAGCTCCATGCCAAGGTCATGCACTGTTGGTCCTTTTAAACAAACCAGCTATATATTCTTTGTAGTTTCATAAAATTATGCCAGTGACATCATCTCTCTGACAGATATATTAAAATAACCAAAGCAGACACATTTTTGGAAAAGCTTCCTGTTACTGGGTCATGAAAAGTTGCCAATTATGATACTCTCCAGGCAAAAATCCTCCCAAACATGTGGGGAAAGATGCAAAAGTCTTGCCCTCCTTGCTTTTTTTAATATGGTTCTGTTCCTTATAGTTAATGCAGTCATTTGCTATTCCTCTTGCTAGTGTTATGTGGTTGCTTCAGCAAAGAAGCACTAAGTGCTCGAATTGTTTGCCAGTATACTCAGAGGTAACAACAAAATGAGAAAAAAAAAAAGAGGAAAATAAAAGAGAAATGCCTATTTATACACAGCTTAATTTGGATTCATCGTAGGGGCTAGTTGGTTTTAATTCACAAATTTAAGCAGAGCCATTTAGGTTCATAGGGGCAATCTGTATGGAAAGAGAACTACCCTAAGCTCCAGTCCAAGAGCAGATTCCTGCAAATATTTAGAGTGTCATTATTTAGGTTACCAAAGCTATTCAAAATAAGTATGAATTGGCTGTGTAGACCCCAGGTTTTACTAAATCAGTATTCAGTATTTTATATACTGCTGACATTCTAGTGATTTCATATTCATCTTTGAATTTCATCTTTCAAATGCATTTATAAACCAAATGTTTATAGTAATACTTCCCTGTCCTCCACTAGATGTTGCTTCCGCATCTTGTATTATTGTTAGAATAACCACATGAATTAAACACTTGCATATTGTCTTTGTATGGTATCATAACTCAAATTTAAATCAACTTGTAAAGGATTATTATCGTAAATTAAGTATATGAATATTTCACATTTCAGTTACTTAAAATGGGACTTATGTAAACCAGCACTTCATAAAGTACTTTTTATTTCTTTTTCTTGACATTATCTCAAAGTAATTTTAAATGTTAAAAAACCCTTACGTACCTATACAAGCTGAAGGACCATTTTTAACAAACTGATACTGTCTGTAAAATGAAGATTATGCATTCCAACTTCAATATTTAATGAGCCCTAAAACAGTAGTGTGGAAGCAAGACTTTAGTTTAATTTTCAGGGGAAATGGATAAGAATCTAAAAAAGCCGTTGATCGTGGCTTTCAAAACTATATGCCCAAGAAGAATACAAGGATGGCTTGCAGAGAAACTATGTATCAAAATCATCCAAGGAGCCCTCATCAGATCATTATTTTCTACTACTGGGATTCTCCTCCTCAAGGTTCAGCCTTTGCCCTCAGTCTCCCCTTATATTGGTGAGAGGGGAACTGTGGTCTAGTGTGTGAGATAATATCTACAGGTGATATCTTAGAAATAACATTTATAGAAAAAATCAAAAATATTTCTGTCCTCACCTTACATTACTGCTGATCTCGGTTGATGCTCTGAATTAAGAAAGAAATGACTGACTGCACTATGGATACCCATCATGACAACAACACCTCAGTGTGACAAAGAAGGTGATCTTAATGAACAAGCTCTCACAGTGCCTCTGGGGAGCAGTTCAGCAGTAAAGCTCCTGTATTAATATTTCAGGGACTGATATGTAAATGAAATGCTGCACTGAAATTTTAGTTCTTATGTCCTTCATGAGGCATCTGCCTTTTTGACCCAGGTAAGCCAGCACAATGTTTCTTGAGGGTGGCAAGTACTTTTTGAAAAGAATATTTGAGCAAAGGACCACAGGAGCTGTTTGCTTATAGTAAGTAGTTTGTGCTTTTATTGCTTTTGTTGTCTTTTGAAGAAGCAGCAAATTGGAAAAGCACAGACATAAATGACTCAGGCCTCTCACTAGTTTTTGGTCAGCTCTACCATCCAAATGATTGCCAAACAAGTTGTCGAGCATCTTCATTCATTTATGCTGATGGTGAAAGAAGGATGCTGCTGTTTTGGTGGAGAGTGTGAATTACAAATGTAGTGTTACACCTGCTTTATGCTTAAAAACCAGCAGCACAGCCTTGGCATTCTCAGCTTTGAAAATCATCAGTGACCTTCTCCTGAAGACTGGATTCCCTTCAGGGTGCAAAATACCATGTAGTGTGTGTTCATATTTTGTCAACAAATGATTTATTTTTTACTTGACAGTGTTATCAAATGCCACAGTTTTCCATTGGGAGCAGTAAGTTATTTACAGTGCTATCAGGGAATATAAAATTCATCCGTGTATAGGACTTGCATGATCCTCCTGCAAGTTACATAAAATTGTAACTAATGCATCTGCTGAGGCCTTTTGGGAAGGTGGAAAGAGTGAAAGTTTCAAACTGATACTCATAAGGTCAGCAGCAGGAATACAATCAAAGCTCTGGAAAGCTTTGATCACTCTTCCATTGGATCCCCTGTGTTATGCTTGTTTTTTTTCTATATCAGATGGTCATCTTAAAGCATCACCAAGACAAAGAACCATCTGGTCTCTTTCTGCTTTACCACATGCTGATGAGTGGAAGATGCAGGATACTTTTGTAGCAACATACCCTGATATCTACCACAGCATTCATTCTGGCTGCAGCATGTAATGTTCTTCAAGGTGTCTGAACTTGTGGTATGAATGGATGATTTGAAAGAGTTGCATCTTTTGGGAATCTGGTTTCCAGCCCTTTCTCCTGCAGCAGTAGCCATTGTCCTGTTTGTTGCAATGTCCTGAATGTGTGCCGGAACACATTTCCATAATTTAGCACTAGCAGCCTGTTGGTCAGGGTGTTTCAGGTCATTGCTTGGATTTCGAAGCTTATCTACATCAGACCTGCAAGATATGGATGAAGAAGCTATCACAAAGGAAAGTGCAGAAATTAACTCAATCAGATAGATTCAGCTCTACAGAGTATAAATAAATAAATAGATAACACATAAGGGTGCTTTGCAATCCTAGACTCTTTATCTTTTGTAAATGATATATATTTACTGGTTAGTGAATCTTCTCATTCCTGGGTTCAGAAATGTTTAGTCAACCAATCAATCAAACAATCAATAGATAAATTAAATGCTTAATAAGTTAGGAAGTCAAGTTGAGAAAGGGATGTATCTTGTATACAGTCTTTCTGACAGTAGTTCAGCCTAGAAGGTGCTGAAAATTTCAGCTCCTGAAGTCCAAAGCCTGGGCTGCTTTGTCACATGTGGATGCAGGTCACATAATGTACAGTGTGCACCTAAAGCACTAAATATTTATAATCTCTCTGCTGAAAGTACTTCATAAATTTCATATCTAAAGTTCTGTCTCTTTCTGAACAGCTGCCCCTACCCACATAGCTCTGTGCACAGGAGTATATATTTGCTAAAGACAACAAAGTGAATTCTTTATTTTTACTAAGAGAAAATGGAGAGAGATTCCAGGTGCCTGTGAAGGGCACTAGTATCTTATCAATCCAATATCAATGAGCAATTAGCTAAAGGTAAAACTTCCAATACACCCATCCTGTCCTTTGTGTAGGTGATCTGGAATTTAGGCAACCAATTATTCCAGGTCATCTTTTTTCTACAAAATGTTGGCTGAAAAACAACAAATATGTACTGAATCCAAACATGCAGAGTGTAAGAGAAACCCGGAGGCAGACTGCGACTTATGACTCAATCTCTTTCCACTTTGATGATGGGACCATTCAGCTGCATAATTCCTCATATGTGTAATTCATGAAAATGTCACAATTTTTGTTTCAAAATACTATTGTGAAGATTTCTGCTCTCCAACACAGTGTAGTAGATAAATACAAATGACGTCAGGTAGCGTGTTGACTGATATACAAAATGATAGACCTTCATTTCAATGAGATTATCATTGTTATTAATCATGAAAGAAGGGAAGAATAATACATACAAAAGGAAATTGTAAACAGAAAAAGAAAGTATTTTATATGAATGTGTATTTGTGACAGAGAACACAGAGAAATAAAACGTTTGAGAAACATATTTAATTCTCTAAACCTTTACTAAAAGTTCAGTGATTTACACATTTAAAAGGTCTCCGAACATATGTAGCACAGCCAGACATGCCAAGTGTTTCTGATTTTTGAGTCAAGTTGATTAATTGTTAGCAAACAGCTAAATCTTATGCAAAATACACATTATGGGATTGGATTTGGAAAAAAAACAAATTGGATTTGGTGATGTTAAATATGGTTCTTGTGGGGCAGAAGTTTTGGTAATGAGACAGAAAAAATCTGACATAAAAAGTAAAATATTTTTGATACCCTAATAAAAGGATTATCTGGATACTGTATCTGTTCATACATCTGTTTTCTGCAGCTAACAAAATCGAAGTATTCACTGGAGAATTATAGTCAATATTTGCACTCAAAATATTTGAGTTAGCAATTCTAGCTCTTGGATTCTCTGAGAATTCCCAGGTACTTTTGCATAGATACTCAGATCCACTATATACAAAAACTTTCTTTCTCTAAGAAATCTGTGAATACAATATGAACAAAAATGATTTTTCTCAGATACAGCATGATGATCTACTTTGATGATCTAATCAGGATTATAATTACATTGGATGTCTTCAGGACAGGAATGATATGAAGTGCATTTACAGTGCAATGCATACATCACGCTTCTGATAAAAATAAAAAACAATTAATTAATTAGAGTGGAAGCTGATGTAGATGTCAGTCTAGCCTTCATCACTGCATTTTTGGAGTGACTAGTTTTCCCATGAGAATGAGACCTACCCAGTTGTTTTAGTTTTGTAGCTGAATCTTGAGTGTCTTTCAACCTCACAAACTTTAAGCAAGGAGAGCACTTGCTTGATTTGTGATGGATTCAGTCAGCATTGCTTATTCATTCTGAGCTACAACTTCACATTTTTCAGCAGCCCATGGTGTGTTGGTCACAGAGCAACTTTGCCTCACCTTACACAAATTGAAGCTTGTCCTTTGCTCCAGGTATCTGGTGCTTTCTTAAAGGCTTGTGTAAATGATAAATGAGCACCCTTCAAATTGGCCAGGGTTCACCACCAGGTCTGCTGTCTCTGCTTAGATATCAGGAAAGTCACGAGTCCAGCCCAAATGGATGTGACCCTCACTAAGCCATGAATGGGAACAGATTGGCACATCTTAACCTCTTCCAACCTGCCCATATAAAAGGATGTCAGGAACAACTGGAAGCACAGCTTGCTCCTGCATCCACCAACCTTTTACCTACACTGGAACTTGCAGAGCTGCTGCAGGCAACCCAAGGAGTGCCCTGGGAGGCCAAGGCTCATACAGACATGTCTAATGCTATATAAACACCCCATTAAACTCTTGGGTGCTTGGGGACCTTTCTCTTCCAGATGAGGTCCTGGAGTTCTCCAACTGGGACTTGTTTCCAGATTTGCTGTCTGTTTGAAAAAAAACAGCTGATCTTGAGAAAAGCCTCAAAGGGACAATTTAGGAATGCCCACTGGAGCCATTAGAAAGCTCTGGGAAAATCTGAAATTGTGAGACAGCAGGAGTAGACTCTATCCATCCTCTGAAACAAATCAGGAATTCAACACAATTTGCTTTAATGTTAGTGATTACAGTGATCTTTTAATAAAGAAAATATATGTGGAATAACACAGTTCTTTTCTGAAGCATTTCAGTGGTCTTCTGCACTTGGTATAATCCCAGGAAAATCCTCTTTTCAATTCGCCTAGTAGATGAAACCATTAATCAAACTGCTCATATATTTTAAGTGAGAAACAAAATGCCACAGGTTTCCTGATGCATTCAGGCTTGGTATGATGAAAGGGAAGATCAAAAATGTTTTTCTGGTGGAGCTCTCCAAAACGCTGTCTTCTTCATTAAGCAAATTCTGCAGTGTTTTATGTATGTGCACCTTAGGAAAACTACTGTACAAAGGAGCAGCAACCTGAGAAAAACATCAACCTGTATTATTAGTATATATGTTCTTTGTAGCAAGAATCTATGAAAAGTTATTGGTTTTCAATTATCACTTCTTTGCTGATCTTTGAGAAAGCAAGTAAACTGTATAGATAACCTGGTGGGTTAATTTGGTTTTAACATAGGCAGGTAGCGGGAATTGCCATTTTTGTGCTACCAGTCTTGTAGTGAAAACAGAACGCATTAGAAAAATGCGATGAGACAAGGATGCTCCATTTGGATTTTTTTTACTCTATCTTACAAGTGACATCTCTCCTTTTGTGGAAGAAGCTGGCGTGGGATAGATAGTGATTTTGAATATGATGTGACACTACTTGAACTGGCAAGTGATTATCTAGTCCTCTCTTCTGTCTTTCTGTTAGGGGGTATATCTTAGATTCAGGCACTGAAGTTAAGGTGAAGACCTCTTTGATGTAGGCTTTCTCTTAGTTCTCCATTAGGGCCATACTGTTTATCATAAAATAGGTCTGGCATCTTCATTTTCATGAGCTGTTAAGTTACACAGAAAGAAAAACTGTAGGATAGAAAAGTTGCTTTACCTAGGGAGGTAAGAGACCTTCTGAGAACATGTGTCTCAGCCTACAACTGGAGTCTGCGATTTCCTTTATCTGAACACTCACTGGAACTAAAAGTGCTCAGTTCTATCTTGTGATGTGGACTATCTGTATTTAGTGAGGGAAAAATGCTTACTATCAATCAGTTCTAGATGAATATGGATGAATGTGGACCCTTCCACCACCAGGACAAATCCACCCACCCCATTCAGAGCTGGACAAATGGACAAAGTATTGGCAAAGAATTGGGGGATTGTCAGGTACTAGCAAGACTCAGCAGGTAAGGTTATCTGGTCCTCTGATGAAACGGAAAAACTTTTCCAAAAAAGGCAATACTCATTGGTATATATGAAGCTCATCTTCAAAAATTTGTCTCAGAGCATTTTTCCTGGAAAGCAAGACTGGAAAAACTGTGGACATTTGTTGTTGTTGTTGTTGTTTGTTGTTGTTTCTTCTACTGTTGTCTATTTTTGGAGTGGGAGAAGGCCAAAATTGTGTTCAAAATTAAGGTGTTTACTACAACTTCGATGCATACACCCAGCTGCCATTGCCAATTAAACTTGATTTAATGGATACTCATCTTCTATGCCTCACATCTCCCACATCTGCACTCTTGTAAGGGGGAGGTCTTTGTAGAGGACTTTGTCTCCTCTTTCAGACCCATTTTTATGACTGTAACACTATAGGAGCACATTTATCAGTGCTCATACATGTTTTTAAACCCACACTGCTGATGTACCTCATATTTGTAAGAATCCTCAAGGTTTGGATAAACTCCCAGGCTGACTTAATTGGACTTGAATTATACAACATATAAAGAATAAATGGCTGCAACTAGTTTCCAGAACCTGGAATAGAGTCAGTTTCTCCATCACATGAGGTTTTCAAGTTTTTTTAAGGAGAGCAGTGAGCACAAATGTCATTTCTGGGCATGTTACCTCTCCAGAGAGAGACTGAATTTTACTGCGCACTAACTTAATTCCCTGACAGGGTATATGTAGAGCTTCAGTTATCATCAGATCAAACAGCATTCTCTCTGCAAAATCTGTCCTTCACTGTTGTCAGTCTGCTATCTGCATCAGGTTAGGAAGCCCATGTAGCCCATTTTACAGATGCAGGATGGAAGCAAACATATATTAAGGTTAATCCTGCAATGCTATGTCATGCACAGCTAACTCTGAACAAGCTAATCAGTGCACAGGAGCAAGCAGAACTGCACAAATGCGTTACTGTGCTAGTCGTGCTGAAAAGCTGAAATGTTCTTTTATTTTGCCTGTGTCTATATTGCTGCTCTGCCTTGACCAGTTATGTACCTTACAGGCAATATCCTCAAAAATACTTTGTTACAGCTCAGCTGTTCAGTGATGTACCACCTTTCAGTGTTCATAACCTCAGGCTAGGTATTCAGGGTCTTATTGTAAGAGCTGCATTTCAAACTGCCCAACTGTTTACATAGGCAGTTTTTAAAACCCATGTTGAGCTTCAGGGTATATGACAAGACAACTTGGGATTGTTAACAATTTTATTTAGGAATATCACACCACAAGCTATTTTGAAAAAAGAATTGTACCCTAACCTCCTGTCTTCTCACAGAAGCCTTCTCACAGGCAATTACTGTGACTGCAGGAGAAATACCTCTTTCCAGATAGAATTCATCATAGCCACCACCCAAATTCAGGAGTTGATAGCTAGACTCATATAGTGATGTGAGATGCTACTGATGCTGGGGCATTTTCATCCACTCTCAGTGATTAGTTTGGATGGAAAAATTTAGATTGTTTAACCAGCATGCTGGAGACTACATATGAAAGCACCTACTTATGAAAGCTCTTACCATGAAAGTAGAATTCACCTGGGACAGGGTGGTTTTAGATATTCTGGCTGAAGATGGAGATTTTCAGGGTATAGCATTTGATCCTTTCAAGGTGCAGGCACTAAAGTCATGTAGTGAATGTCTAAAGCTGAATAGACAAACAGAGAAAGGAATTTCCAGAGAACTTTTTCTTTCC
This sequence comes from Coracopsis vasa, assembly GCA_026283785.1. Lineage (NCBI taxonomy): Eukaryota > Metazoa > Chordata > Aves > Psittaciformes > Psittacidae > Coracopsis > Coracopsis vasa. Next base: position 11,368 of record JANHGB010039495.1, read on the forward strand.
CTTGCATGCCACTATTGTGCTAGAACTATATTACAGATCCTGGCTCAGCTGTCTAATGTGCTATACACGTATAGAATGAGACAGTCCCAGATACACACTTCTTATAATCAAATCTACAAGACGGATATAGACCAAGAGTATGGTTCAGCAGTAGCATAAACTGGAATGTTATCTGATTGTGCCAGAAAATCAAGATCCTTTTTTAATACAATTAGAGAGATCTTGGAGTGACATAAGAGAAAATTCTGGAGCAAAAGCATGGATATAGCAGCTGTTGCTTCTTTTTCTTCTGGTCTTTTTTTTTCTGCTACTATGGTCACCGAAACATCACAGATCACAGCACTTTTAGGTCTATTGCTGCCACAAAGCTGAGAAAATGAGAGGTGCCACAACAGGACAAAGAGTTTCTCAAATCTGAGCAGCTCTCTAAGGACAATGTAGTGTTGTAAAATTGCAGAGCACCTGATATGTGTTGCACGGTCCTAGTTCTACATGGACTTCCTGTACGATCTTGGCCAAGTCACTTTTCTTTTTTCCTCCAGGCCTCTCCTCCTCTTTTTAAGGTAACACCTTCAAAACAGATATTATTTTTTCTCAAAATGGATCATTTCTTATTGGCTGCTGTATAGGAGTCTAGTATTAGCTGAGTCATCTACCCAACTGTAATACAAATTTCAATTACAGATGCCTTCCTCAGGGGGGAAATATGTCTAGAAATGTTCCAGCCTTTCTATTGACTACCTGCAAATGACGGTATAAATCAGCAGTGGGACAGTAGCCAACAAATAGCTTATAAAGTAATTGTTGACTTTCAGGAAACTTCTGATCTGAACATGAGAAACTTGGCCTTTCCATTTTCCATAAACTCGTATGAAAAAATCTACAGAAGAAAGGTTAATTAAGCCCTTTATATAAGATGCTAAAACCTCAGCCAAACTGCAGGTGGGATATTGCTCTGAATGGGGTATGTAACTAACAACATTGTGATGCAGTGCTTACGGTTCAGATCGACTGCAGTGAACTAAGAAACTGTAAATTTATTATTACCTTTGCATTGTTTTTTGGCTAGTTAGTACTCATAGAACAAGTCTGTTACTGCTCTTAGGACACTCTCTAAAAGTCAGGCATGATGATCAATGTGAGATTAGAGTCATAGATAATGTCCTCAGTTTGAATCCTAGATCCACCAAGACCCTCTTGATGTCACCTCTTGATGTCCAAACAGTGCATAGTAGGTTAGCCCAGGGAGAGGGCTTTTACATCCCTTCTTTTTACCTAAATTCTGAACATCTGGGATAGGAGGATTTTGATCCCTTTGCTCTTCCTCCTCATGACTCACTCACCTCTTTCATTATTCTTGTTGCTTCCTACAAAGAGGATGCTCAATGCATCCTCTCCCTCTGTAACACCTCTATAAGCTTGTAAGTGAGGTAGATGGGGAATGCCCTGCTCTGCTTGCACATTTTTGCCATGTCTCAGAGTAACTGATAAAGCAGGTGATTGAGTACTCCTCCAGTACAGCGATTGCAAAACCAGGTCAGGAGCAGAGCTGACACTTTCCTAACTCTGCAGCACGCTCATTCTCTTCTGGGTTTGCTTACTGTATGAAAAAGAAAAAGAACAAAAATTTATGTGATCGCATGAACTACCACTACCTCTACTTAACTTAAAAAAGTTATTGTTATCTCTAATATGGCATAAAAGACTGAAAAATAGTGAATTAGTTCTTTAAAGCTCTCTGCTGCTAAAGAGAAAGCGAAGAGAACTAGTATTGTTACTATGGAAGCCTAATTTAATATAAAAAATATTGAGAGTTGTAGGACTAGTTTTCTTTCTCTTATCATTTGTCTTTGAAATCCCACAGGATTATCAAAATTTCCCCACGAAGAGTTCCCCTCAGAAAGCTTTTCTATGCTACCAGAATGATGAACAAAAAAAGGCAGCCTAGAAAGAGAAATTGCTGTTCATCTCATAAAGGAACATAGCACTGACACTCAATTTGGTGTTGTTATGTTGTGCTGAGGTGTGAGATGTCTTTATCAGGGGCTATTGGGGCAGAGTTCTTTGACTGTACAAGGCTGGGATTAATAACGAACAGCAGGGAGGTGACATTTTACCTCTGTGTGATGCTGCTGAGATCAATAGCAGAACACCACATTCACTCTGGGTGGTCACCAGTCTAATAACATGTTGAGAAACTGGAAAGCACAAATAAAATAGCTGCAAACTAACTAAAAGCACAGTAAAAAAAAGCATTTTTTTCCTTGTCCTGACAGATTTAAAGTGTTCAGCCTGTTTAATTTAAATTAAAAAAGAAAGAATAACTTAATCCTTATGGAAGTACTTATGCTGCATCACAAAGAAATTTTCAGTCCATTAGTGAAACACACAGTAAGACTCAGTGGCTAAAACTATTTGTAACTAGAAAAGCTCACATAGGAAGCAATGCATGTTTTTTAATAACGACAAGGCTTTAACTACTGACAAAGTTTATCAAGGAAGATGCTGGATTTACCATTTTTAGTGTTTTCTGACCAGCACGGGATTTTGCCCCATAAGTATGACATTGGACTTAAGTCAGAGGTAGCTTAGGTTACCTACCATCAGCCCCTTCCTGTGGTTATCTCAGGCTCTAAGCACTCACCTCACAAAAAAGGGAATCTCTAAAGGACTGTCCCTTGCACATAGCAGAGGCATAACAAGCACGTCTTTGACTTTCTGCCATTCACAACACACTGTGACATTGCATCACCGGGGCAGCTTAACCATACTTCTCACAGGGAAGCATCAGTTTGAAAACAGAGACCTAGTGAGGACCACATGTTGTAAGTGCATATTGGACAACTTTCTCCTTGGAGTCCACAATGTAGGACTTCTTGGTCTGTATTAGTGCAGTAGTTCAGCACACTTTATAATCAGGTCTCCACATTCTCACAGGTCTACTCAACTGGAGGCAGTGTTTTTATAGCTTCTCAGTGTTCTCCCTGGATTGAATCTCCTCTAGACCCTTTATATCCAAAGTCCGAGGGAGACGTTGGAGCTACCAAGTCACAGCCCGTCCAGGCTCAACAGAAGTGTGCTAAAATGCTGCCACCTCGTGCTGATTTGGCAGTAAACCTAGGCTTAGCATTCCACTAAAACTTTCCCCAGGGTGCGAAGCTGTGCTCTGGCACAAGGTCTGTGTGGAGGCAGGCCAGAGGACCCTGGGACACTGGCACCCCCTCTTCCCCTCCACCCCACCTCCCGACCGCACAGATCTCCCGGCCGAAGAAACAAGGAGGGAGACAGAAACTACTCTCAATTTCAGCTCCCAGTCTGAGCCCACAGGCAGCTGGAAAGGAAGAAACTCTGATATGAACTAGAAGACTTCTATGTAGAGAGATGCAACTTGTTCCTGTAACTCTCCCTTTTGTTATATTAATATCAAAAGTAACAAACAAATTTATTTATATTAGTAGGAACCTTCCAAAGAAGCAGAATAGTTTGCACATTCAGAATAACTCACTGCCTGTGCTTTTTAAACAGGGCAAAAAGTAATTCCTGAGGAAGTGCCTAAAATTCAAGAGGGGATCCAAAGCTTCCCAGAGAAAGGATGATTTACCTTGTCTTTGTCTTTAGATTTAGCACTCTCCACTAACACACTTATCCTTCACTATTCCCTTTACCTGCCTGAATTTGTTTGTTTGTTGCAAAACACCCAACACCCTCTGTAAACCATGCTTCACCCTGCTATAAGCTGCATTTAATTCATGTAGAGCCCGTAAGCCAGTTCATTCCAGCATCCTCTTTCATGATACTTTATTAACCAGTATCAGCTGCTAAGTTTCTCCCCTTGTGTAGCATTCCACTTTGCCACTCTCCTTGTTTAAGCTGAAAATTGAGAAATTCAGAATAACCTGGAGTGATTTTCTAACGTCTGATCAGTAGAGTAGACATGAATCAGCATTTGAAAGTTATGTATGTGAAATGTGGAGTATTATGTCATGATGAACATTATTTCATCATACTGTTAGTCTAAAAGTTACAAAGCTTGTTTCCTTTGACCCAATAAGGAACTCGATCATCAGGGGACTGTTATGGTCTACCACTTTGTAAGATTTAGGTTTCAGGCAAAAAAATATCAATTGTTACAGTCACTGCTCTGGCTGCTGCCCCTTGACACTGGCACTGTTTTGGATGTCAAAGCTGGTTGAAAGGCTGAGGGTGTTTCAGCTACCTGCTTGCAAACTCTTTCTCCATGTCTAAGTAACAGGAGAGCTGAACTACAGAGGAATGTCATCAATCAGATCATATATATTTCACCCCTTATTTCTTGCTCAACAGAAGTCTAATTAATTGAGCAAAGCACATGAAACAGGCAAGCACAGATATCTCCTGATTTGAGTAAAGGTCAGCAACTGACATTAATATTTCTCTTCCTGTTTTATATAGTGCTAATCAACTGAAACACAAGTTAATTCCAGACAATTTTGCCAACGTTAGTGAAATGACTACATTAGTCATTTCTCTCTGCGATGCTGATTTTGCTAGGATGCAAGCAAATTGCAACACTAGTGATCAGTCCAGATAATCTTCTTTGGATACTAAGAGTACATTTGTGTGTGAATAAGTGTGCTAGTCTTGTCTGAGAGAGATTCAGACAATAAGGGAACTGTATTGCCTGGGCTTTATGGCTTAGAATACCAGGCTGTTGTTCATAGCTGAGACCAACAGGGCTTATTTGGCATCTCCAGTCTTTTGCCATCTCCAGCACTTTTGCCAGTGATATGGGAATGGAGAGGACCACAGGGAGGATAAAGAAGCAGGGTCCTTCTCACTAGATGGAGAAGCAGGGGGAAAGAGGAAAGCTTCATTGGATTTTCAGTCTCTTTTTCTCTTTACACTTATGAAGGATATGCCTTACTTGCTCAATCTCTCTGCTCCCCAGCTCTTTAGAGGAAGTTGTGAACAGAAGAAAGCTATGCAAAGAGCCTGCAGTGTTGTATTTGTCTGCCTCCTCCACTTGATTTCTAGAGAAAGGCAATCATTAACCTGCTCTTGTTGCTCTTTTCAGCTTCATGCCTTTTGCTTCTGCAGCTTCTCCATTCATGCTCAACTTGCAGCTACCACTGAAAAAGCTGGACTTTCCCAATCAGTCTAATTCCTTCAGGTGTAAGGTGAACTCCCAAGCACTGGCATCTGTTTCCTTCCTTTTATTCGTCAGGCATCTTTCTCACCATTTCACTGTGAGCCTTATGGCTCCTGCTTTCTATACACCCTGGTTTCTGAAGTGATCAGTAAGGGATCTCTCACATAGCCACTCACATGTAGAAGCGGAGTAGGCATCTGTCCTGCCATTCACACACCTTTTCAGATATAATAATGTTCAAGTACCCTAGATGTATGAACTTGACTGAAAAACTATGGCAGCTAAACATTTTGAGGGGAGGAAAGCTGGGTCTTCTGGATTTAAAGCCTTTAAGGTTTTATACTTTTTCCTCTGTCTAGACAGTCTCAATGAGCAGACTTTAATCATTGTATTTAATAAAAAGAGGGAGGACTCTGAAAGAGCACAAGTAGTAAAAGTATTAACAACTCTGGGACATTTGACACTGGCCCCTTTGCTCAGAGGGTGGAAGTGAGCCAACAGTCAATCTAACACTAACAATGATTTACTTATTTCCATCAATATGCCTGTAGGTGTCCATAAGTGTATGTGCAGATGGACTATTTATGCCTTTCAGGGTGTGAGGTGAAGATCTTTGCCCTGGGGTTTTGGTCAGACACTCAGGACATTTCTCAGGTTGTCAGTTGCCTGTATATCATAGCTGTGATGCTGCAGCAAGAAAAATTAGATAAGCCAGGCAGAACATAAACAAAGGCATTGACTAATTCTTCATACCATCTGGGTTTACCTAGTGCAAGTGTTACATGATTCATAACATTTTTTCACATGCTAAAGGGAAATCCAGAGCTATGGAGAGGAAGTCAAAGAACAGAAAAGACAAAAAATACTTTAATTTCCTGTTATAGGTAGCTCTGGGAGATGTAGCTGTGGGTTCTAAATTACAATATTGGCAAAATAAATAATTAGTGGGAAGTGGTGAGGAGGTGGATTGCAATTTTGTATGGGTACCAATTGCATTTGGTGTTGGGCTGAACAACTTTTTTATCACATCTACCACATAAAGTAAAAAATTTACTAGCTGTTATTTGATTTTATGTTTGCTGACTAGAACTCCAGCTCTATACAGTTTTTTTCAAGTATTAAAAGACTATTCATTCTCATTCCAGTGGAACAGGATAGAAATAGGCACCAGATAATTTATTTACAACATGGCTCCTATTAATATTTAGGTAAAGTATGTTTCTATGTGCACTTTCATTTTGTGTAACACTTTTAGTAATTTGAAGGTTAAAAAAAAATTAATTTAATTTAATCTTATTTTTCATATCTGACACATATGCTTTCCACCCCTGCATCAAGATAAGACAATGTCAGGAAAGAGGAAATCAACTGGAGGAACTTTTCTTTAACGAAGCTGTTGAAGTTACTTAACCTATTTAACTGCACTGCTCACTTCTGGCTGGTCAGCTCTGTCCCACTATCTTGTTTCTTACTCTAAATAGTGAAGGAACTTGCAAAGTTATTTTTAACAACAGTGCGATACAATCAAGTGAAACATTCCTTTAGGATTTAATAATGAAATTTTGAAAATTTCAAGGTTTACTGGAAGCCTGTGAATTTTTACACATGGAAGGAAGCATTGTTCTGATATAAGCAAAGTAGCTTAACTCATTTGAAAAAGATAAAATATATTAAAAAGGAATGTTCTTTATGCCAGGTATTTCTATATGCAAAGTGTGGCCTCCTGCCGCTAGCCAGACAAGTGTGCACTGCTGACACGGGCTTAAATGAGAGCTGCAGGGTGAACGAACCTTGGGTTCTTGGGGGCAGAAACCATAGGGCATGGGACCCTGACTGATGACAAGTGACTCAGGTGTGTCAGGTGATATACAGTTTAATGGATACCATTTAAAGCTATTTACAAGTTAATGCATTTTTCAGTCCAGGTCATATTAGAAGCAACTGGACTTTGAAAGATGCAGAGAACTTTTGTGGCCAGCAGAGCTGTGCTAGGAGGACGTATTTGCCATTTTGGAAATCTGCTCTTGCTGGTGAGGGCTATGCGGTTTAAAACAAAACCACCCTGCACTCTGTCTTCATGGAAAGCTTTCAGACAAAATATCGATTCTCACTTGAACATTACAGTTGTAGTGACTTCTGTTATTACTGTTTCTCTTTCTAATTCTTCACTGGGCTGTAACATCTTTGATTAAGTCAGTTTTCTTTCATGTGTCTGAAGTACTTATGACTCGAGAAATGTTGTAATCTCTTCTCCTCTCTCTCTTTTCCACTCTTCCTCATTTATATATTTTTCTCATTTTCAAATGCTAAACTTATAAATTATGAAAAATTGGTGAACTTCAGTACTAAGAACTGTACAAATCCTGTACTGTCTGGTTCACTGCTAATGCATTGGAGCTGTGTTACATATAAGCCACTGATTTTTAATGGAGGGAGAGGGTTGCTGTCTTCAATCAAAAGAATAAACCCCATAGCATTTGGAGGGGGAGGGCAAGAAGCTTCAATGGGGGAGGTCATCAAAGGTGTTGAAAGGAGGCACCTGACAAGCATATCTCTTGTTTCCCAGGCTTCGCTTGCCTTTCACAGAGAGATCATATGGCTGACTGAAACTGTGTTAGATCCCAAGTGACCATCCTTCAGCCTTGCCTGGAAACAAAAGCAGCATTGTTCCTTGTGCAGATGTATTCAGCAAGACTCTGCTGGTAAATGTGCTCAGCAGGACATGTGCCCAGGAGGATGGGAAAGGTAGTTTCCTGAGGTGTTCATGTCTTCAGACTGGCTGTCACTTCACTCTCTTCAAGATTCATCAAAATGAAGGTTCTTCTATAAGTGACCCTCATGGCACTAGCACATGGAGAGGTGCTGAGTGCCTCACTGGAAATGGGACTCCAAAATATAGTGATAGAGCTCATGCTCTTACATCCTTGCTCTTCATTCCTCAGGTGACATCTTGAAAAAACTGAGCGTTATGTTGAGAGGAATGCCTAGCTACAGCAATAATGTCCTGCTTGTGCCTGACAGGCATGTTGGTTTCTTTCTGAGTGCCCCAAAGTCAGAAATGGGCAATTATGAAAGCCATCTATCAGAGAAAGGAAAACTTCCACTCTGTTTTTTTATTTGGGTCTTTTTTTGTAGGTTTTTTTCTTTTTTTTTTTCCTTCATGATTCTACAGATAACTGCCATTTTAGCTGTCTCTTGCAGAATCTGCAGATTTCCATTTACATGAGAAATACAACCTGTTATTAATGGCCTAGCCTTATTCTGGGACATGTCAGCTACCCTACGTTCATATCCATGGTTCCTCTGAGGAGGGCTGAAGCAAAGCCTACTGATATCAGCAAGTGACTGACTTCATTTACTTTGAAAGAAGCATACAAATGCCTAAAAAGACAGTAAAAGATGAGAATCCTGTCTCTTATCTCCTAACTATGGCAATATTTTGATACTGTATGAGCAGTGATTCTTCAAACGCAAATTTAATATCTTCATCTGAGTTCAGTTATCAATTTAAAAAAAGGGTGCAAGAAAATTAATTGTAATAAATTCAGGTTTAAAATAAGTTAAAGCAATTCTGTGATGCAAGAAATACAGAACTAGATACACCTCCTTCATTAAAAGTACCCTAATCTGAAGTTTTGCAGTCTCTTGTTAGTCAACAGAGGTTATCAGTACCAGAATTTTGTCTGGATATCAATATGAAGACAGTCATGGTAAATTTTGTTTTATGTTTTTTCTATTGTAAAGGGGCTCAAGCACAGCTTTTGACATGAAACCAAGACAGAGAATTTGTTTGTAGATCTTTAAGAAATGGTCTCATCTTCCATGGTAAATATAGCAACATTTTTGCCATGTTGTCCATTGCAACTGGAATAATGGAGATCAAAGACTCAATCTCTTTATAGATTCATCTCATAATGTGCAATGAATCTCTATATATGAGATGAATCTATATATCTTTGTAGATTCATCTCAGCCCTCTTTACTATCCAAACGAAAATTAAAAGTGCATGAGGTGGTTAGTGGTATATCTAGAAGTATATGGATTTGTAATCTGTGGAGGGCAAGAATTTTAAAATTTGGCAGTTGTATGTGTACTATAGCATTTTTGCTTGTCTGTTGGTGAGGGATATTGGACAGGAAATAAACCTCATGATTACACTTCCCAATGACCTGATCTGTGCCTTTTAAATGAAGGCTGAACCTGTGATTCTCACTCATTTAAATTAAGTCCTATGTCAACATATCTTCTTAATCAGCCACACTTACTAGCATTCATAAATAAATATTATGCTTCAAAACAGCCCTTTGAGACCATAGCAGCAAAAAATAACGTGTATGTATACTTATCTGAACCCCCTCCACCCCACATATACTTGTACAAACATATATACGTATATGCGCATATATCAACTTCAACTGCTGTGAAGACATAGCAGTGAAGATTAAGAATATTTGCGAAAATAATGGATTTGCTGCAACACTGGTGTTCGATCTCTGTCTCCAGCCACAGGGCAATGACCAAGCCCCTGTGTGTAGCAAGTGCCGTGGAGATGATACTGTAAATGAGAGAGAGACAGAACACAGTCCAGCACAGTAGAGCTGGCTGGTGTTCAGCCGATTGGAGCAGAAGCATCTTGAAGAGGCAACTCCTCTGTGAAAGGCAGTGCATAGACATAAAATGTAATAGATAACACAAACTCAAACACATTTAAAATATGCCTTCATTTTAGCTGTGATCCTGAACTTTGTCTTATCGATTCACTTATCCTTTTCTACTACCTTGCACACTTTTTCTTCCCACCTTCATCACATGCTTTCAGCCGCTGAGTTGGTTTCATCTATTAGGAATTCATGTTGTTCACGTACCCATATTTGCTTCGTATTTTTTAGGTTCTTTCTCAAGCATTTTACACGTGCTTTTACATCATGGGTCTTGCCCATTCTTCCCTTCTTTCCAAGAATATTTGGGTTTAAATACTGTCAATATTGCTGTTATATATGCATGCAATATGTGAATGTACAGTCTTACTGAAGTTGATAAGTCGAGGAGTGAACAATAATGAATTCTGAAACCATAATGTTTTTTGCCTATTATAGTCTTGCATATGCCTGAAGATTATTATTATAGATATCACATACAAACAGTTCAAAAGCACTTAAATCAAACAATGAATGTGCTGCTGAATGCTGGGGATGTAGCTGGCACTTCTCTTGGAAAACTTACAAGTGCTGCTTATGCAAAGCACTCAGAAAAGAGGCATAAGAGTTGCAGCAGCTTTACCATCAGCTCCCTTCAATGAAAGGAGAGCATCATTCTGTCTTCGTGACCTTGTCTCTGCAGCTGCACTGCACAAATCTGTTTTTTGATGCTTCAGTCTTCCTAATCATTGGAATTGTTCTCCCTACTGTGTATGTGCATTTAGAGTGCAGACAAGACTTTACAGAACCATTACTAATGTGGGGACATTAAACACAAAGGAGACAAACCTGAATGCTAGAATGAATTTTTTATATCCAGTTGCACATGATCTATCTCCTTTTCTCTAAATTAATAATTAGAGAATGAAATTAACACTCTCAAGCAGCTGAGAATTAAATTTAACTTGCTTTAAAATTGCTAGAGGAATGCATATTCAGCAGCTTGTATGTTATTGCATTTATCTTCGTTTTGGTGAAGTATGAAGTTTTCTTCAGAAAACATGAGAAAAAAGTTGTTTGTTTTTTGTTTTTTTTTTAATTTTTCCTTTCTTTTAATAGTTTCCTAAAATACCTCATCATCCCTGGTATGAGATATCTTTACTGTCCAGGTTGTAGTTCATACTTTTCAGGGAGAACATGACATGAAATTCTCTGGGACTCCAGTGTGTTGTCTCAATTTGGAAGGCATGTAGTACTCAATCAGTTTTAAAATAAAAAATAGATTTGCATAACTAGTTAGAATATTTTGTGGAAATTACTTTTCTTTGTGACTTCTGGTATATTGGGGGAAAAAAAAATTGGGGGAAAAAAAATTGTGGAAAAAGGGTATTTTTGGCAAGAATTTCACCAGATCCAGGGTGGCATTCCTGCTTCAGCATGTAAAAGCTACTTTGTTATGAGATACATCATTAATTCTGATTTATGGAAAGTCCTCAGTATTTCATAGAGATTCAAACCAGTGGAATATGGATTTTGACCTGGGACTGCCTACATTCCAATAATAAGTCAATTAACACTTGTATGGAGTTATCAAAAGCTATCTTTCCAATATGAAATTTCATTTTGTTGGGAAGCCAGAAAAAAAAAAATCCTTCACTTTTTCATTAAATAGAGTTCTTCTTTTCTTTTACTGTCTAGTTCTGAGCAGAGCAACTTAAATTGTCAGAAGCCTTCAGTGCAGAGACATTATATTGAGTGGTCTTTACGCAGAGCTACTGAAAAAGTGGAACTCTTCTCCAGGAAGGAGTAAAGGGAAAAAGTGAAATAAAAAACCTCAAGGGAATAATGACTGCCATTTTGGCAGTGCAAGCGTAGGATGGGCAACCAGTCCAAGCATTTAAGTCTTCCTATTTTCACCACCACCAGCAGATTTTCTGCTTTTATGAGTAGGTAATGTTGGTGCCACTTTTTGCAAATGAAAAGTTAACTTCAGAATTGTTCCCTGCAGATCTGAAGCTCTGGAAAGTCTCCAGTGAGATGCCAAAGGTGTAGTCTGCATGATGAAGACTTCATGTCTTAGCTTACCTCTAAGCGCTCAGAAAAAGCTGGTTCTAGAGATGTCCCATCACAAGCACTGTAAGTGTGCCAGGGGCTGGTCATTGACATTTAATTCATGGCAATGTCAATGATCACTGAACTTGTGTATGTCATGCTCTTTTCCTACCAAAAGTTCTCACTTGACTCTTCCCTAGCCACTGCTGTAGTTTAATATTTTTAATATTAAATTAAAAATTACGGCCAACAGGTAAAAGCAGATGTTCCATGTTTGTCTGTGTACAAGTCACTGTTCTTTCATAAATCACTAGCAAATCCAGAGGACTGTACAGGTTAGATTTTAAAATAAGAAGTTGTTCCTAAAAGCAAAGAACCACATCTTTTGAAGTGGCAGAATGACTGCATTTTGAAAATCAGCATCTCTAAGGCGCCCTGTAACATGTGGCCAAAAATATAGGCATCCAAAATCATGAATGCTGGTCAAGTCAATAGCATTCTGATCAGAGCTTAGGTTCCTTAAAAATCACACTTCCTGTTGGACCTTGAGCAATGCTGTCTATATGTAACAACAGATAAGTGTGTATAACTTTGACACAGCAGTACAGATTATATATTTGAGTAGCAGTCAAACCAATTAAAAATCAAAATAGAGTGGCAAAGTTTAAATTTTAGTAAAACTTATGTTGTCTGGGTAAAAGATAAGTAAAAAGAAAGAGTATAGACATTATTAAAACATCTGAGATACAGAAACTACCATGCAGCAGAAGTCTCACGGGTAGAGGGCAGAAATGGGTTATCAGAACTCTATAGAAGCAGTGTTGATACTGGCAGTTGAGCTAGGGAGAAATCTCACCCTACTCTGCATTACTTCAGAAAGTACTGACTGATTTATACCTCAACTGCCTTATTCATTTGGCATGTTTATGGACAAGTCAAAACCAGACTGACCTTAAAACTAAAATATCCAGATTGGGAAGGAACAAATCATACTATGTCACAGATTTGTAGCAGCTCTCGTATTGATGGATTACAAAACCACCTTTCAGATTATGGGTACATTAGTCACTTCAGCCGGCCTTATCTTTTATGTCCACAGTGTGACACAAAGCAAGAACAGAGTGATCTGCTCAGCATTCAAAAATGCAAATGAGACTGCAGTGACTGAATTAGTTTGTTCTCATAGCTGTGAAGTGTGACGTAGGATTGATAATTAACATATGTGATTAGGCCATCATCAACGGCTCTGCATATGCTCCAGTAGTGACTAGAAAAATGAGAAAATACTCCTTAGCGCAGTGAACAACGATGCTGCAGTGTTTTTTTGTGATGTAAGGCATTCATATTTGGAACTTCTATCTACACTGTTACAATGAAGCTGGGTCTGCCCTATAGGGTTGTGATCCTGAAAACATTGTAAAGTTGGTTGTGTTTTTATAAGTCGGTGAAGTAGGAGTAAATAGGGTACAAAAATTATGACAAGTCTGCAAGTCTAAATTATGTTGCTATATATTATAGTTCATATCAGCCATTCTTAAGAAATGAGGTCTGAGTCAGAAACAGGAGCTTCACTAAAAACAACCTTCTCAAAAGGAAATTAGAGGAATTCAGCAAGATGAATGACCAGTCATTTTTACTACATTTTATAATTTTAGTGAAAAATGAAAGAAAGGAATAAAGGGAAATAAAAGATTACAGGTGAAGGAAGAATGGTTCTGTGAAATCTAGTTTTCTGACAGGTACCCTCATACTTCCATAAAAGTGAAACTGATAACCCAAACTCATCAATTATATATAAAGGACAAATGATACAGAGCTTCAGTGTGTTTTATTCTTTCACTTGACTCATTCTTGCAATGAACAATCTTTGCTCCTCACAGCCCAGTTGTGATTAACGTGCAAGAAACTAAAGCGCATTAGGCAGAGACATATACAAGAACTCAACTGAAATTAATGTATATCATCTGAGTACAATGACTATCTGCTTGTGTCCTCTTGTAAGGATCCCCATTAAAATGCTAAAGCCTTTTTGTTCTCTTTTGCATGTCAGCCAAAATTTTCATTTTGTATCATTTTTGCAAATATTTTAAAGCTATTCTTTCCAGTGTTTTAGACAAAGAAAATTACACAGTTGTGAAGGCATTAAACCCTGAAACACAATCCCCTTTTGCCAAATTCTCTCTTACCCTGCATTTTGCATTTGCTCATTCTCAGGATCCAGCACTGCTGGTTTTCAGCACAAGCTCTTTTAAATGCTCTCTCAGGTCAGCATCCTGCAACTCTGTACAGAATACAATGCTTGTAGGATTTTTCTGTGCATGGCAATGCACTGAGAAAGGACTGCGTTAACCCCAGCAGAGCTGCACGCTAACACAGACAGACAGCTTTTCCTACCAGAACCCCCCTATTCACAATGAATCTTGTCCTGAACAAGGCTGTAACAGATACTTTAAATTGTGCACTTGCAGTAGCTTGCGCAGGTTGTTCTCCTCTCATCAGGTCCTAAAGAACCAGTCCTTGCTCGCTCTCAGAGCTGTATTTTCAGAACTGCTTCTACATATACCAATAATTTGTGTCTTGTCTGTGTGTCCATTCTTGAATACCTGCTTGGAAGGATGAGGGGATGCATACACTCAAAACAAGGAGACAAGTGGCAATCTAAAGCTATCTGTGGTCAATGCAGCTGTGAGTGAGAACCTGTTTTTTTAAAGGCAGCAAGAGATGACATGTTCAAGGTTAGATTGGATTGGGCTTTGAGCAATCTGATCTGTCCTGACCCGATTTGTTCTCTGAAGTGCAGCTAAGGACTTTGGATTTGTCTAGTTTAAACAAGGCTGAGGATTGACCTCATTGCTCTCTACAGCTTCCTGAGAAGGGGAAGAGAAGATGGAAGAGCTCATCTGTTCTGTCCACTACCCAGTGCTAGGCAGCATGGGAATAGCTCAAAGCTGGGCCAGAGAAGGTTCAGGAAGTATATTTTTTTGCCAAGAGAGTAGTCAAATGCTGGAACAGGCTTCCAATAGAGATGTTCAGTGCTCTAAACCTGTCAGTGTTTAAGAGACATTTGGACAATGCCCTAATAACATGCTTTAATTTGGTCAGTCCTGAATTAGTTAGACAGACTAGATTGTAGGTCCTGAATTGGTTAGACAGACTAGACTGTAGGTGCCAACTGAAACATTCTATTTCATTCCATTCCATTCTGTCCCGTTCTATTTATTCCGTCAGCACAGTGGGGGGCTTGGGCTAGATGATCTCTAAAGGTCCCTTCTGACCCAAACAGAACATCTTTGCATATTGTTGGCTGTCCTGGGTTCAGGACATTGCTTTAGGTGCTGCTGTGCCTTTATCTCATGGCTGCCTGAGGGACCATCAAGGCTAGGAAAATCTTTGGCACCAAGCAAAAGCATCTGTCACTTAGGAGCTTTTCTTCTAGAGAGAGGATCTTCATGAGATAGAGGCATCTCAGCTGTGCAGAATGAAATTAAAAATGAGAAAAGCATTTTAAACATAGCACATTTTGTTATGATCATATGAAAGATCAGCCTTCTTTGCACATTGCCCCTGCTTCTCCTTCCATGATGCTGTATAAGGGCAGTTCCAGCAAGGAGGACAGCATTTTACAAACCATTATGTATAGAGAAGATGCAGCTTCTAGAGATTTCTCGGGAAAAGCCCTGTTTAGCCAAGGAAGTTTTCTGCCTATCAGCAAGTGCTTTCATTCAGCCAAAATAATTCTCCTTTTCATCAACCAATCCATAGAAAGGACTAACAGGGAGATATCTACCATCTGGAATCAGGTATCAGGGAAATATATCTATACTATCTGGTGTAAGAGTAGATTTGTAGGAAAAAACAGTTGGTGCTGATTATCTGACACCTACTCCCATTCCCAGCATTATTTGTTTTGTTCTGGATTAGTTCTAGTCTAGGCCTCTGGTCTAAATGTCCATTTACAGCTGGAATGTACTATATGAACTCCTGAAGATTTTCTTCCTGTTTGGATTTTTTTCCAAAAGCAATCTAGTACGTGCACTCCAAATATTTCCCAGTCATGAGAACAAAAGCAGAGTAAGTGGAGCTACTGGGGTAGTTACTTCAGAAGTGTACTTCTGTTTGCAACTAAAATACCTGTGTGGATAAGCTACAGACATTGTATAGAAAGATGCATGTGTATGGAGTCTACCAAAAGTAGATAGCTGTGCAAAGTCACTGAAGCTACAGACAGAAAATATTGCACTGAGACGTGTGTCTTAAACATCAGAATAATTGCAATGCCTTAGCTTGGTCTTAAGAAAGGAATTTCGCACCATTTGGAATCACAGTGCATTATTTGAGAGGTATGCTCTCAAATACCTAGTGAACTTTTTTAATGTAAGCTTATAGAGCAGAATATACAGTTAGCAATATTTTTTTTTCATGTGAATTAAAGACCTATCTACAATTAATGTATCACAAGAACAATTACAAAAGAAAGAGGAAAGTCAACTGTATGGCAAGGAGATACAGGATGGAGAAAGCATGTTGTTATCTTGCTTGGCTAGTTTGTGTCAAGGTTCTGAGGGCACTACCAGGCACGACTAGCCCTGATGCCCTTCTACTTGAAAACACAAGTTTGTTTTCTTGTTCATTTGTGCTTTCTACTAATTTATAAATTGTAGAAAGGGTGGTAAGACGTGTTCCACCATAAATTATAAATTCTAAACCAGAATTTTATCCCTTTAATCCACTGCTTACAGATCTGAATGCAGACTCTTTTTCTGGTGCTCATCTGTTGTCGCTGACCTGTTGCGAGGCATTGAGGGCATTCTGTACTCCCAACACTTGCTCAAACATCATGTTAAAAGCCCATTTGCAAATTACCTCTCTTACTCTGACATTTTAACCATTAGCTCTTCAAATCAGGTTGTGACACTCAAATTTCAAGGAAGGTCCCAGTTTGTAGGAGAAGGACCAGCTCCCATTGCTTTTTGCAGCAGCTTCTGAGCTAAGGGAGTTTCCCTGGGAGATCTAGAAGACACTTGCATACCTTTTTAGAGCATGTCCTGAGAAAATCTAGGCCTTTTTGCAAAGTGCATTAATTGCTGCCTCTATCTTCTTATTTGCTTATTTCTCTTTTGGCACTTTTTGTACCTGGGGGTTCTTTAGATGGCATTTTCTCCCTCACTGGCAAAACATGTAGTCTTCCTCTCATTTTATGCACATTGAATAGACAGACCTTCATGAAATGAGCATTGCTGCCTACTTCACATATATCATAGATATTTGCATATGTGCAATTCCAAGTTTAGGCCTTCTTAAGAGCCTTGTTTTGAGATAATGGAAAGCGCCATTTTTTAACCAGCTACTTTTACACTTAACGCATTTCATAAATGATGTGAAGGAGGGCAAATTCTGCTCTGTGCTTCCAGCAGCTGGAAAAATCGAAACTGATATTGCAACAGAACCAAAGAGAAACTTGAGATAATTTGTTAGCCTTAATGAACACAGCAACAATTTCTGTGTCCATATACAAACTCATAAAGCCCGTGGGCTGGGTGAGACTTGGAAGAACTGCGTTCGAACCTTGATAGCTCCTTGTGTTTATCATGGAAACATGGCTTTCATCTCTCTTCCCATTTGGTGTATCTATTTTGTCAGAATACAGCTTCAGCTGTGTAACAGCAAGAGCATATTGGAGCTGTCTCAGAACCTTTACGTTCTACAGCACTACAGCAAAAGAAAGAAAGATAAAAGCAACAGCTATAGAATCTGCATTTGCAAAGTGAAAATCTGGGTTTCATCTTTTCCTTCTTTTATCAACATGTATTAGTTACTACTTTCATGCAGAATCATGAAGTGGAAAATGAAATTAGGGATACAATCTGCACTTGGGATTTGGCAATAGGTTACTGTAGAGCATAATTTGCAGATTGAAGTTGAACTTCATTTCAGAATGAACACATTTTAGAGAAAATCTTGAATATTGTTCAGGTGTATTTTATCCCATAGCCTGTCTTTAACTCTACAGTTTAAGTCATTATTCTGCTGTCTTTAAAATGGCATGGATTTTTCAGTCAAGTGAATGAAGACCTATCCCCTGGCAATATAGAACACTGCACTGATTAATTAATGATGTTTGTCCAGACCTCATGTGATTAAATCATTGTGAAACTTGTGGGCTGTGTGCTATATTAAAGTAGTCAGTTACCTTTTCTCTAAAATGATGGCATTCATTTCTACACAGGATGCTTGTTGCATCCTTCATTATTAACCTTGTCTTGAGTATCCTTTGAGTTCCTTTGTATAATTGAACAATAATGTCATAGGTAGTATTTTACTTAAGCTGTTTATGGAGACTGCTTCAGTGTTTTTGTAGTCAGAAACATAGCAATCAAAAGCAGACTCACTAATGCTCACAGTTTCTTCCTTCCTATTATAAACTAGGTTTTAGCCTTCACAGCTTCTGGCTCTGTGGGTTACTTACCAAATCTCTTATCAACACACCTCACAATAAGAAGAAAACAAAGGGCAAAAAAGCATCACTGAAACTAATTGCATGCAATTGAGAAATGGGATCTGATGATGATGAGATAACTAAACAACAGTGGAACATTTTATAGCTGATGACTTCAGGGAAGCAGAAAAGACATAAGGAAAGACCTTTGATCCTCCTATGTTGCAAATACTTATTCAAAGGACATGAGTTAGATATCCAGTCCTACAGTTAGGACAATAGTCAATAGTCAATCAGCGCAGGAAGATCACCAGCATCCCCGGTAACTGGACCAATGCCCTGAGATATGAATAGCTTCTCTGGGTCAATCAATGCACACTGTGTTGTGCTCAGTACTACCAGAGGCAGCTTGTTTTCTGGAGTGTGAGAAGTGAGAGATAATGAAAATGACCTGAAAAAATATCAAGAAGGAACATCTGAGGCTTTGAGAAGATGGTGGGTTGTTGTGGTTTAAGCCCAGCTATGCAGCCATTCTTTCACTCTTCCCCTTCATTCCCCCCGCTCCCGGAGGAATGGGGAGGAGAATCAAAAGAATGTAACTCCCATGGGCTGAGATAAGAACTGTCCAGTAACTAAGGTATAACAGAAAACCACTACTGCTGCCACCAATAATAATAATGATAAGGGAAATAACAAGGGAAGAGAATACAACCGCTCAGCACCCACCCACCGATAACCAGCCCGACCTGAGCAGAGATCTAACCCTTTTGGGTAACTGCCCCCAGTTTATATACTGGGCATGATGTGCTGTGGTATGGAATACCTCTTTGGCTAGTTTGGGTCAGATGTCCTGTCTCTGCTTCCTCCCAGCTTCTTGTGTCTCTCCTCACTGGCAGAGCATGAGGCTGAAGAGTCCTTGATCAGAGTAAACATTACTTAGCAACAACAAAAAACATTGGTGTGTTGTCAGTGATACTCCCAGGCTAGAAGTCAAAAACACAGCACTGCACCAGCTACTAAGAAGGAGAAAAATTACTGCTACAGGACACCAAATAAATGGCTTAAATGGGCCATGTCCACACTATACTTGATCCTGTGTTTTTTGTGTCCCCCTCAGATTTATAATATAATTAGAACTTTCTGCACATTTTCTGTTGTGGTGGTTAAAATAGAAACAATTTGAGGGCTGTGCTGAAGCCTATGGGCACAGCTTTCTCATAGCATGAAGCTGGGGATGTGGGTGAATGCGTGTAGGGACATTGCAAGGTGCAAAGTCTGCAGGCATAGCACTGAGCGTCTGTGTAGGCTGCACTGCAGCCAGGAGCTAAACTTGCCTCCGTTCTCCACAGCAGTGCTCGGCCTGCCAAGGGAGGCCAAGCATAGCCCCTGTCCAAAATACCTGGATGGGGTGATGGAGGCAACTGGCTGCTTCCCAGGCCGCTTTTAGAAACATAGATATACTCCCTGAGTCCATATCATTTCAGAGGTTATATGTGTGTTTAGGGAGAATAACCCAATGTTTTCTTTTTTCAGATGTTCTGGGATTTTTCCCAAGATATGTCCATTGCAAGATAAAATCTCTGTTCTGAAGAGAAGAGGAAAGGACAACAACTGAAAACATAGGAAGACTGCTGGGAGCTGTCAGCTTTTCCACTGCTTTGCACCTTCTCTGAAAGTAGATGGCTCTAAAATGAGCGCAAACTCTGCCTATAAGAAAAGAGCTTGACTTATTGTTTCATATAGGCAAGACACAACTTTATCGATCACAAGACAACATTCTCTTGAGGTCTCCAACTCAAAAAATCATTAAATCAGTTTCAGATACAAAATAAGAAAATGTAGTGCACTATATGAATAGCCAGGATCTACTATTACATTACAAAGCAGGTCTACCCCACTTTCATATTTAGATCGCACAAACTCTTGAACCTCTAAAGTCCAAAGTAATATATTGCTAATATTGTAATTAGCAATAATTAGCAAAGTAATCCATTGCTAATATACCAAAACTATTGAGCTGTCACTTCCACACTTGAAGTCAACTCATCTCTATTACTAAACAAAAACTTTTAATACACAATTGCTTATGGTGGCCTCTAAGTAGTTTTGTCACAACAAATCTCACAACTATATATTTTTTTTCCAAGTAAGCTGAGATAAATCAGGTTGATGTTAAGTACTTCTGTAAATGTCCCGGAAGCATCAAGCTTGCTGATTTTCCTGTTTTTTTTCCAAGAACAGAAATTAGTGGTGGTGCAGTTTTATTAAGGTCTATAATGCACATATATAAACCCTTAAATAGAGATTGTAATCTTGCAATTTCACTAACCTACTTTCCTATAGCACACTCCTTTGTGCCTAAATAGCCATTGACATTTGGTAAACAAGTCAGCCTGCAGAAATGAAGCTGAAAATGCAATGAAATCATAGTAGTGAAGACATTTAATGCCGGGATATGCACAATCACCATACCACAGTTAGGTGAAAATATGTACCAAGATTTTCGTCACATTTAGCCTCAGCAGCTTTTTTTTCTTTTCTAGCTATTGCTCATCAGGTTTCTACTTTCCAGTATTCAAGTGATAATATGCCTCACTAATTTAACTTAAATGTGCAAAAAGATTTAGTGTAATGGAAAATAAATTCTTCTAATTTCAATTTGCACAGCATATCTGTTTTATTAAGATGTGAATTGTTATTAGAATATATATATTTATCATTTATTCAGGAACATATAAATGAATTTGAATCATGGAGGGAGGAAGTGATATAGTTCCCATTTCCAATATAGATAATACTTTATCAGATTTTATAAATGTAAGATTTTCCATGTTTTATTTCTGCCCAACTGTTCATACTTTCCTGGAATTAAGTTTTTATTTATATATGATCCTCATAGCAAGTTTTGATAATTTAAAAATATAAGGATTGCCATATGCTTTCATAAACAGAACTATTCACATTTTTATTTGCTTTTATTAGTTTGCTGCATCCACACAGACCAAATTAGTTTTGAAAGGCACAGTTTCATACTGCCAAGGAAGCTCCAGAGAGGAATATATAATTTCAAAACTTATGTCCATTTCATGAGGAGCTATTCTTTGCATGCAGTTTGATTACATAGGACCACCTGCAGTGTTGAGACTACAATCTAGAAAATGCTGGAAACATTTTATTACTCTTTTAAACATTTTTTTTAATAGTATAACCAGAAAAAGATGCATGTATTTTAGTAATAAGCATAGTGAATATTATAGTAACAAGAATACAGAACTATCTTCTCTTGACCTGGTTGTTCTCTGTTGCTTGACATTTTTACTTGCACTATATTAAAAATTGAGCTCAAGTTCTCCATCTTCCAGAAGTTACAGAAAGTTGTTCAATATGGTATCAAGATAGATAAACGTATATGCATTTGAAATTGATATTTATAATAACTAGATTAGATTTTCAATGCTCTCACCAGCATATAACTGTCTTTTCAGAATACAACAATTCAATAAACAAAACAGCTTCAGTGGTGTTTGGAGGGATAAATATTCTAATATTTCTTTCAGGTAAATAGCAATCAATATAAACTCTTATGACATTTGGCATTCTGAATTGGTAATTCCAATTTCTTTTCCAGTATGTACAGCAATATTATCCTTATTATTTTTGCTTCTTTACACAACATGATTTTGGGTAATAAAACAAAAGTAATTCAAACTTGAATGAGGAAGATATGATATGCCTTATTAGTCCTCATAATACTTGATTGTTTACACAAAATTCTAAGGTGCTTAAAACAATCATGGAAGAGTTATGCATTTTTAATTTTTAAAGTAATCATAAAATTAAACTACAAGAACAAGAATATTTAAAGCTCGGGAATAATTATATTTGTTATGCTGGTTGCATTGCTATAGAAGTACCATAAAAAAAATCAAAAATAATACAGTTTTAAACATTTGCAATACATACGAATTAAACAGAAGCAAGATAATTCAACAGACTATTTCAGTTGAACATCCTTACAGAAAAGGAATGTTCACACCATACCATTATCACAGAGAATAAACTATACACCAGACACTGAAAATTTTAGTGTTGCCAGCTAATGAAAAGACAAGAATTAGTGCACCAGATCTTCTACAACTAAGATGAATTAATTTTAAAATCAGTGATGAAAACAAATGTAATAAACTTGAAATGTAGTGGAAAATAGCTTTTCCTAACCAGAGATTTTATAAATTAGCCTTTTCTGAACATTTAACAAAAGAGGGGTTAGGGATTTTAAAAGATGTATATGTAACACTAACCAAAATGTTGGTCATATCTTAAGAAGAAAAATTACCAGTTTTAAATTTCTTAATTGAAGTTTTAGGTATTACATTATATTGGGAGTTTGTGAAAATGCACATATTTTAAAATTTTTGTGTGATAAAAAGAGCATTTTTACAGAGCCTGTAGAAATTATATCAGGAAGAACAATTAGGTATACAATAAGTCAGTGTTAATAGCAAATACTTATTCTGATATTGGCATATATTATCTTTACAAATCTGGGAATTCTGAATTCTCCAACTATATCTTAGGTGCTCCAAAAACATAGGTTTACATTCAATTCTAGTTTAAGTAGTTGGCGCTTACTCTCATCTACTTACTTGGGTGAAGTACCCTGTGTTCACCTGGAAAAACTGTTTGTATGACTGCAAAGAAAAGCTTTTTTTTCAGTTTTAATTTTGGATGAGTCTGTTTCCCAGTCTTGATCTCTGCACAGCTGCACAAATGCCCACGCTAGCACACAAGCTGAGGTGTGAAAATGATTCACAGGATGAAAGAGAGCTCAAAAAACATTAATGATGAGCCACAGGTGGAATCACCTGAAAGCCCTATCAACATTACAAGAAATGAGGGTTGTTAATTAAGCTATTTAATTTAGATATATCGAGACATGTAGTGTCAGCTTTCCTACACTTTCTTTGACAAAACATACATTCAATACAGGTAAATAGGGTAAAAGTCAAGAAATAAATAATCCAAAAAGTCTTGGTGTTTGTGTGAACTAAGACTTTTACTTCTAAGAAGCATGCCAGAGAAATCAAAGTTTCAGTATGCCTACAAGCATGCATTAGAATAAAAGATGTTTCCTTTATTTAATACTATAACAGAAGCTGTGCTTTTTTTTTTTTTTTACCTCTCCTTTTCAGCCTAATGATCGAGCTCATTTTCATGTTTCTTTCTAGAAAACAGCTAAAAAGTGCACAGTACCATTTCCCTCAGTTTACTACAATGTTGCTTGGGGAACTAACCATGAGACTTCTATTTAGACCTGCATCTCGTATCTCTACTATGAAAGTTCTATGAAGATCTTGTTACAGAGGTGTCTTTTCCTTCATGATGTTATGAACTTCTACTAAGACATAAACAGTAAGATTGCGATTTCTGTTTTCATGGCTGTGTAATAATAAAAAAAGCTACTTCTATGCCAAGCAACACAAAATACAGAATTGTGTAGGGATTCATTTTGCATTTCTAATAAAACAACAGTAGCAATGGCTAATAAAGTAGAAACTGAGAGGGAGGACAGCAAGCTGCAAATAGAATAATACACTCTTTCCAAATGTTATAGGTCCCAGTCAGTTTGCATCTGGATTTTGGAAAGCTAGAACTCCTCTAAAGCTTAGGTCCAAGAAAAAAAACTAGGGCAGACTGAAACATTTTTCTGACCAGCTTTCATCTGTTGCTAGGCTAGTCCTCTGGTTCAGATACTCAAATGGTAGATGTCATATTACTGAAAAGTAATGTCGTGTGGAGGGCAAGGGGACTCTTAAATTACACATAGAAAACGCTTACTTTTTTTTCTGAAAGAATAAATGTGAAGAAATTGCCTTTAAAAACTACACTATAAAAGCTATGCATTGCAGTGTAGCAAGTTTCTACCATGTGAGCATTTCCACAGGATCCCAGCACATTCAAGCTCATAGGACAAAAATTAAGGTTCATCTCTATTATTTCTTTAACTTCCAGGTGCTTGACTTTGTGAATCTCAATGAAATTATTTTAATTTTTTTATATATATAATGTATTATAAAGGAAGTAATTGTATCAGAAAGAAGTTAACTACATCATTGGAACTTATTTGCTCCTGGGCACTTTTTGCATGTAAAAGTGGAAGTAGTTGAATCTTTTTATTTTATTTTTTTTTAATTATAGCAGTAGGGACAGCTCACCCTGTTCATGAATAATTTAATTCATCAAACTATAACGTAAGCATTTAAAAATCTTTAATTTGAATGATATAGTTTCTTTTTTAGCTATCTTCTTTTTCTAATACTTGTTTTAACTTCTCCCAATAACAATTAGAAGCTTTATTTCCTCCACCCTTCACTTTAAATGAAAACTGTTTTTCTCATGTACCCTCAGCAGCGAGAGACTAGGAAAATTTCCAAACTGTGAGATCTGAAATAAAATCAACAGCAGCAGTGACTGGTCTATTTCAGTGGTAGACTAGCAAACTATATAGACAATAATAATGTAAGTATAATGGGCAATTAGCTGGTTCACTGACAGAAAATGCAATAATCTCAACTTTTGGATATACGCTGATCCAGCACAAGTGAATCATTAAGCAAAATAAAGTCTTCACTAAACTTACATGTTCAGCACGTTGACCTCAGTTTGCTCCCTCAATTATCTGAATGCAAGACAGGTACTCATACTCCAGAAGTAAAAACCTACAACCAGTAGTAAGATGTGCCCCCATCTTACCGTGGATGTGTAAAGAAGGAAACTTTCTGCCCTCACCAAGTAAGATAGCACCAAGGTCTGACTACATATTAGCTGCAATAAATCTAGAACTACTACTCTTTGGAAACACAGTAGGTCACAAGGTGAGTCTTTGCTTTTATGTTATCACCCACATGGAAACTAATTCATAACTAACAAAATAGATCTAATTACAGACATATCTACCCACATATCTGTCTTTCTTATGCCCGTAGGTCATTACAGTTGCAACACAACTATACCTACAGAGGTAAGTTTTCATTGAACTAAGTCTGAATGACAGCACTTCAGCAGGTTATCATCTTGCTCATGATATTTTGGGAAAAAAAATAACCTGAAAGAGTTATTCATAAAAAATGCTTTTTTCTTTTCTCCACCCCTACATCCACTGAATCTTATCAACCAACAGTTCGGTTGCTTTTATTCCTCATTGTTTGGAAAAAGGCTGCAGGATCTGCCTGAAGTCTGGATGCCCTGGGAGAGAAAGTAAGAATATTCAGTGACCAATGTATGGCTAATGACACTTTGTTAAAAGATGGGGTACAAGTAATCTATATAAAGAACATGTATAATTAAATAAAAGATCTTTGAAAGAACATACATGATTCAGCTTAAATTAATTTAATTTAATGAAAACCTATTTTGAAGGCTCTATGGCTGAAAATACAGTTCATAGGAAGGAAAAAAAAAACAAACAGATAAAAATGAGATACAGTCCATAAGGCATTCTTGAGGGAAATCACTGTAGTCATTTAAAAGAAATTAGACACCGTACTGAGAAAAACTAAAAGCAAGGACTCAAGCCTGAAAGAAGGAAGTTGTGTGGCTTTTGGAACCAAAATGTCATCTGAATTAAATGAGCATTTAACACAGTTTTTTTTTCATTAAGAAAGCCCACAGAACTTCATAGTATCAGAAAAAGGAAGAAAGATCTTAAAAAAAATAACTACTCTTGCTTTTTATTTTTTTTTGTCTTTTGGGTTTTTTTGGATTTTTTTTTCTGTCTTCTTTTCATTGTGTTATGAGATAGAAGTGAAAATGTGTTCTGTAATTTAACTGGTGAAATGGGGTCATTACCTGAGATCTTCCTTTCTATAAATCATATGCAAATTTATTGATGTTCTAAACCAAGAAACTCTGCTAGAAAGCAGAATTATGTCAATGAGGTTCAGTTTGCTCTAAAAGGGAACATAACAAATAGTCTACAAGATCCTGAACAAGTATCTTCATTTCAAATATACTGTAGGTAAAAAATGAGAAATGCCTCTACTACATTAGAAATAGGGTTCTGTTCTCATGCTGCCAAAAATGGCTTTCTGGTAGCCCCAAAAATTTATAAAATGGGAGACTGCAACATGCCTACCCCCTCAAATAAAAGATGATCTCTTAATGAGTAGTAAAAGGGAGAAATGCAAGTATAATTTTCTTATCTTGCACATGGCTCCAGTCTCACGATTCTCGTCCAGAAAGTATTCCTCTAGATCAAAATTTTTAAATATTTCTACTCAAGTTTCATCATGTTCTGTGTGGGGAATTAGCTTTGCACCCACATACTCATTAATAGTACACCACTAGGAAACTCCTGCTACCGTGCTGAAATTTACTGATTAGGGGCTTAACAGAATTTAAGGGTTTAAGGTTTCAAATAGGTCTGATCTGGATGGGTTGACAAACAGAATCTGCTGGAAATAAAAACATGAGCTGCTTCAAATTGTGGAGATTCTTCAAAGACATCTTTAAGGAATAAATGAGTGAAACAAAATTTCTCTTATTTTTTCACTGCCTTCAAACTTTTGCACACAGAAAAAAAAGAAAAACAAAACCTTAATCAGAGAAGTAAAATGTCTGGCAAATCCATAAGCAGGTAAGACCAATGATTTATAACAGAAATTACTACATAATGTTGATTGCTTACAATTTATTTATAAATAATTGGGGTTAACAAATTGTCTTCCTCCTCTTCCCCTTACATGTTCTGAATCAAGATTACACATTAGAAGCAACAAATTGTTTAGAAAGTTAAAAACAGCAATCGTAATTTGTTCATATGTGACAGATTTTTCATTTTGAGTAATACCTTCCTCTGCAAATCCTTAAAATGATTTCTATGGGATTATGGTGGATAAAGTGACTGTTCAGGGTAAGACTGGCAGAATTAGGTCCTAAGAGATTTCCTGTGCTATGCTGTGATCCCTGAAGAGAAGGAGTAGGAATTACACTACTAAAGTTATTAAAGTTTAACAGGTTTTACGATTTAATATATACATTAAGAAATATTCACACACTGGCATGTGGACAGACAAGATGACTTAGAGCTACATCTTTTTCTCATGTCTAATTCATTTGATGCTTTCAACTTGATCCTTGTCAAAGGTATTACTATTTAACTTTTTATTAAATCCAAGAAAGCATAATTATTGGTAATATAATTGGTAAAATATTATTAAAATATATATTAAAAATATATATTAAAATTATGAGCTCATACAATAAACCTGTTTACAGATTAGTTGAGGGTTTTTTGATTGCCTTTTTTCATTTGTGTTTTTTGAGGGGATTTGTTGAGAGGGGAGACAGGAGAGTATAAAGCCATGGACCATACGATCAGAAAAAGTAGAAACTGGAAAATTATGCTGTGATTTATTTCATGAAAAGAAAACATAACTCCTCATCATACACTAAAAATGACACATTTGAGACACTGAACAAAGTGAATTTGCTTAATACATCACATCAATTGAAAAATACCAAATGAAATAACTTGATGCCTCACCCACTGTAAATATTTTCAGTGGTCAGTCACTTTCATTTCCTTTTATTTTATCTGCTTCTGCAGTAGACAATTTCTTACTGAAATATTACGGGATTCAAAAATTATTCAGAATGCTTTCTGTAAGATTTTTTAGGAGAACAAGTAAAGCATTATAAGTGTGCATCAAGAGCACTGTAAGGACCTTTGAAACTATAAATCCTCTACCAAATTGTCTGTGGTCCAGATTTAATTCATATTTCTTCATTATTATAGTAAAAAGACAGAACAAAGTATAGCTTCCAACCTGAGATATATGCAAACAGCAAGTCTACGAACCTAGGTGATCTCAAATTTCCTTATTCTCATCTTTTCTTACTTTGCCTTTATGTTACTGCTTTTGTTTTGCTTTTTGGGGGGGTTTTGTTGTCTCTGTTTAAAATAGCCTGTTACTGTTTGGGACTCTATTGTAAATTTCGGCTTTGGTTACATCTAATGTAAACTATCAACACATGCATAATCTAGAGTAACATGCTAAACCACATTTAAATGTGAGATGGTGCTGTATGGCAGCTTTCCTGGAACCACTGTAAACCAGAGGGCATTACTGTTTAGTGGTGTTACTGAGGAAGTAGTATCTGTGCCTGTGAGAAGCAGATGCTTCTTCAATAAATAAAATGAAAATGAAGAAGCACAAAGATGCCTAATGTGGAAAAGTTAACCTCAAATCACTTTTGCATTTATTTCAGTTTCCATTATTCACCTTGGTCCAGCTCTGTTTTCCAAAAAATCACAATAATTATATCTAACTGAAGGAGATCTGTATAATACACATATAAACATGATGTACGAAAACACTTCCTTTTCCACAAGAAGAAAGTGTTCAGAAAAACCCAAGAGTTAGTGCATCGAGCTAGTAATATAGGTAAAATATTGCCTATAATCACAAGTGTATGCCACCTGGTATGTGTTCAGAATCACTGTTACTGCATGCAAATCAGTTGTTATTATATAAACACACTCTTGAGTAGGCAATTTCCTCATCTGCATGGACAAACTGAGGTCTCAAACATACAAACCAATTTTATCTTTTTTTTTTTTTTTTCAAAATGCGAATTGGATTCTCACACTTGCTTGAATTTCTGACCTTCTTTAGACACCTATTCCTTTCTTTCTATAGTCTCTGCATTTCTCCATTTTATTCTCACTGCTCATTATTTATATTCTTTCTCTAGGTCTTTGCTTCTGATTTTCATTTTTCTCCACTTGTTTCTCTCGCTTGTTTATTTTTGCATCTCCTTTCTAAGAGCTTTTCCATCCCATGTAGCTTCTACTGACTGTGCTTCCTACTTCCAGTTAAGCATTGCTTGAGGCAAATGGGATATCATGTGGCCATGAGACATTTCAGAGGTACTAGTATGATTCCTGGAATCCCCAGGCTGCCCAGTTCCTAGCATTTATTCCACATTCACCTGCATCTCCAAGGCATGTGATTCTCTTTTCCTCTTCTGAGATCCACTTCTCCCCTATAGCCTACTCTTCTCCAAAACCTGCCTTTCTTCAGAACTCGTCCAGTAGACAATACTAACATTTGCCAGTTCAGTTTTCCAGTACAGAGCTGTTGAAATGGGTTGGACACACAGGCAAGGCCTTGGTTCAAGCTCTTCTATTCAACAAAATGGGAAGGAAGAATAGGCTGTATCAAAGGCCTGGTGGAAGGATTTATGAAAGCCATACAGGACTAAGAAACTGGGATCACAGTAGCATCAACCAGTCATCAATCCTCTTATATGTTTACCTTCTTATCCAGAAGGTGTATTTAATTTTTCTGGCCTGCAAACACTTTGTCCTCCCTCACTTGGACAAAATTAATAAATTTTTTGCTACCTTAAGCTCGATCCATCTTGTCCTATAATCATGAGTTATAATCATGTCCTATGATCTGAATATATACACCTATACGTATGGTGGCCCTGACTGTACCAGTAAATGTTTGCCATAGCAGTGAAAAAGGAGGGGTTTTAAGGTCAATTAATCTATTTCTGAGGCAGCAATACAAAGAAGAAGAGCTAATAGTTATTCCACTGATATATATATATTTACCCATAAAGAACCTGTTATTCTATCTGCAATCTATTATTATTATGTATTATTTTTGAAATTAAGTTAAACAAGCTATACCTAAAATAATTTTGCAGAGGTTAATGAGCTACAAACAAGTGAAAAGTGGCCTAAGTTGTACTTTAACATATTACTGTTTCAGTAATGATATTAAAATCCTGGCAAGGGGAAGAATGAATAAAGGCAAAAAATTATCTTTGGAAAAATCATTCAGAAACTGGGGAGAAAAGTCAGTTTTAGAACTTCTGAGGAGAGTTACTAAGCAGATGTGAATTGCCTGTATCTTATATGTGCCTTTATCTACATACCTTTGTGTGACTCTGATCGTTGTGTCACTCTGATCGTTGTGTCACTCTGATCATTAGTGTCCCTTGGACTGTAATTTGAAATATGTAGACAGAAACAGTAATGAAGTATTGCTGAGAGGAATGCTTTGTACCAGTCCTATGATTGATCATCTATATCACAACAAGCTCAAATCATCTGCCAGTAATGAGGTTTCCCAGACCCACTGCTTTCAGGAATAGAGATGTGGAAAAATTAAAGGAAATTAGTTCTGTTTTTACTTCCAAGACTGATTAATAAGATATCCAAAATCTCCCACCTGGCACCAAAGACATTTGCACCTTTATTGCTCATTTCCCCTCATCTTCATTTCTTTCTTCCACTCAAATGCCTTACTGGCCACACAGTTCCCTCCATAACTATTCTGGAACTGTCCTTATTTTTCTTTTATTTCTAATTTTAGTTTTGTTTGCCTTTAAAATACTTATTTTGAGTCACTACAGATTAATTAATATAACAATATGCCTTCCAGAAGCCAGAAGAAAATCAGCAAAATGTGTGTGAGAGAAAAGCAGTCATAGTAGTAATGACAAAACTAGGATTGGAAACAACGGGCAATGTATAATTAGCGTGTACAACATTCTAGAATTCAAACAGGTTATTAACTCTCTAACTTAATAAAGTAATTAATATAATTCTGAAGCACTAAATATGGGTATGATGGGATAGGATAACCTCTTGTATTTAAGCATGGAGAATACAAATCACTGCCTATGTTCTGTAGCTTCACCATTGTCCAAATTAAAAGTTCAGTCAAGTTTTGATAATATGTCATCCAGGATGATATAAATGCACATCTTATGTTAAAATAGTCTTTTCAACCATGACAACATGCCTTAAGTTAGTCAAACTGCTGTCTATAAAAGGGTTTTTTTTCTTAAGTCCCATAAAGACAAGGACTACAGATATACATGTGATGGTATTGTGACCAAGCAAACAGATGTAAGGACTTCTAAGAAATCTTATTATATAGGATAGCAATTTATTTATGGTCAAAATAACAAGAAGTTTAATGATTAGAAAAAAACAAATATTGGGAAACAATGTAAAGCATGTCATCATTTAAGCAAAGGTGTTGCTGCAGTTTGTAAGAGCATTAAGTTCATAGCCTTGGCCCACAGTTCTTGGTCTGCTACCTTCACAAATGTCTTAGGAATTCCTTTAAAGGATTTTCATCTTGAATAAAATTATAATTAAATTATTCACACTGCTGCAGTTAACATTGCATCAGCAGTTTTACTGTAACCCTTGATTTCACAGATTTATAACTCTATCGTAAACATGTGCTTCAGCCTGAAGCTTGGCATACCAAAGAGAAATCATAAAAACAGTAATTCAAATATCAAGAAAAATGTGTTCAATCAGTTTCAGGTTTTGAAAGGAAAGCAATTCAGATAAGTATGTAGTCTAAAAACCATTTTACTCTTTGAAAACTAAGAAACATGATAAACTTTAGTGTGTCTCTTTATGGTTCTCTGGATTTTTAATGAAAATAGGTTCATCATGAGAAACTGAGAGTATTAAAAAATTTTCTGAAGTATTTTAAGTTGCCTATAGTCCTTTACACAGGTCCGCAACTTTGTGTCAGCAAATATTCTGCAGTTATTTTTAGCCTATTAATAAATGTGCATGTATACAAAGGGTATTTTGTCAAGGTTGAACATAACAGCTTTAAGTCTCTATTGTATCATTTGTTTAATTATCCATAAAATATGATGAACAACACTAAGTAAAGGCAGAGAGAAAGATGTAATGCTTATTAGAAGGAATGTCTTTTCAAAACTAATAGTATTGCTTTGCTATATCGATTCCCACAGAGCTTCTTAAGCTTCATCATATAACTGTGCCATATATCAAAAGACAGATGAGAACTCAATGCAAAGGTAGTCAATAAGTACATTGAAATGAGTTAGATATGGCCTTGAACACTCAGAGTCCAAAAAGTGAATGCCTTGACTGCACTAGAAGTCTTCCACTAGGAAGGGGGTGAAGATAAAGGGTCTGGTTCTATTCTGGCTATCAAGGGACCATTTCCGTGGCAAAGAACACAATTTGCCAAAGCAAAATGCATAATAACTTCTCTGTTGTGGTCAGTAGTATGGAGAAGCTTCTTTCAGAGTGGTGTGCCTCTCTCCTCCTGTTAATGTGAAAGCTCAATGAGTCTGACTCTTATTTAAGCACTCACTACCACAGACCTGTGCCTGCTGCTGGACTTCAGATGAGTTCCAAGATCTTTTTGCCCACAGTTCCAAGTTCCATATCCTGCATGAAGGACACTCTCCTTTCTGTTGAGATGCCATATCACAATACACTAGTCATTGCATCCTCAATTAGTTTTACATTGCACTGTCCCCAAAGAAATAAACAGTTTCGCCCTATAAAATGGCTTCTTTTATTTTATTTATTCATTGTATAAGAATAAAAAATATTTTAAGTAGCTCACAAATATTTAAGAACGGACACTGCTTAGAGTAATTCTTAATTTCAGGCTGCTAAATAAGCTTCCAAAAGTCACCCAAAAGAAAGGACACAAAACTTCCTTTCTACTAGCAATACAAAAAAAAAGAAGTTGTAAACTACAAAGTTAAAAGGATACTGTCAGGATAAATGTTGTATTTTTAATATTTTAACCAACTCCACCAAAAGAAACAAAGAAAAATAGCATTAAAAAAACCCTAATGACGCAGTTTATAAGTGATAAGAGAGATGGAGTTTTGTGAAGCACTGAACTTCACACTGATACTAGGCATGCATATTGAGTACAGGGTACATATCCACAAGAAACCAACAGTTATGTATTTAGTAATAACAAGGCAAATTGCCCAACTTTCAATCTCAGCAGAGCTACTACAGTAAAAGGCTACTATGGGGAAAGAACTCTTCCTTTTTCCCACAGTACCTGGAGGTCTCCAGACAGTTTGGAAATCCTGGATTCATGATTACCAATTCACCCTAGACTATCTTCTTTTGTAACAACAAATGCATTTGAGGCTGAAAGAAATCTTGTTGTTATCTGGCTAGTTATCAATATTATTGTTATAGTATGTAGATGATACTAAATACAAAGAAAGTAGTTTACTTTTTTGTTCAGTGTTTAAGTAGTAACCCTAAAGAGAGCAACAAAAATCTATTATAGCAACCAGTAAATATGTATTGTGTCTCATTTCATTGTCCAGCAGTTTTAAGCTACTATAACATAAAATATTCCCCTCTCCATTGAAGAGTTACAGCAGTCACTACAAGGAGCAGGAAAGATGACAGCATGACAACACAGTTGTAAGAGCTCTTGGCAGCAGGTGCATTTGGCTGTGAAATGGAAAGAATATTATAGAGACCAATGCTGCTGGAGTACGGAGAGTATGCAAGCAAAGCACAGACACATAAAAGCTGTTACAAATTCAGTGCAAAGCATAGCTGGATCCAGCCAAAACCAGAGGCACCTGAACAGAGCAAATCCTAGCAGAAGAGTACAGAAGATAAAGCATTGCACTAAGCAGGTGACAAGCTAAAAGTCCTGTGCTCCATATAGTTTGATTTTTCTACAGAGCACTAATGCTTCTAGTAATTAATATATCTAATATAGAACACTACTGGAGAGCATGGACAGTTCAGTTGAACAGACCCTTAGATTAATAGACTTAAAATGTGATCAGGATTTTTAGAACTTTTTTTTATAATATTATCAGACTTCTCCTTACAATAATACAGAGAAAGTTGATGAGATATAAAAGTTTTGCAAATAGCAATACAAGTGAATCACATCAACAAATCCAGAATGCCGTGAAGAAACACTGCAGTTCAAAAGGAAAAATATATATATTTAAGTTGATGAGCTGTTTTCTTACAGGTGGCTAGACAAAGCAGGACAAAGAAACTAGATTCCCAAGTTGGCTAGAATTAAAAATTATGGTGCTTCACTACAAAATAGACTGAGAAAAGCCATACTCTCCATTTTCTGCATATTCACCACAAAAAAACTAGTCAGGTTCCCATGGGTTACAGGTCACTGAAGTTGCTCTGACCAATAACTCTATACACTTGCTTAGAAGGAATGAGGGGCTTCATGCCTTTATTAATTTGATAGGATCACTGAGAAACTCTGTGACCAGCCCCAAAGAAGTGGAGCTGGAGGACATCTGTTAAGTTCTTAGGTGTTAAAAGAGTACCTAAGTCAATACCTCACTTTAAAACAGAACACTCAAGGAAGATGCTAAGACTTAGACATAGAGCAATATCCTTAGGGCAGTGGTTTATGAAGGAGTAAGTTGAGTCCATCCAGAAAAAGACACTGTAGCAAACCTTTGCAAGTACAGTAAAAATAAAGCTTCTATCAAAAGAAACCTCCCCTGATTCTAAACAGATTAAACAACAGCTAAAGAAATCTGACTACAGTGTAGATGATACCTACAAATGTTCTTTGTTTCCTAAGCTCATAGCATGAAATTGTCTGATATTTTCTTTTTAGATAAAAATTTCAATAGGAAAGAATTTTCTAAGTAGAAAAATAACACATTGCTGCTTTGCAAAACATGATACAAAAAATGTTTTGAGATGCTAGACATTCATCATGTCTACTTAACTACATAAACAGCTTCAATACAGGCTAAGCTTTGCATTCAACAAAAGTAAGGTAAAAAAATACATGAAAGTAAATTAAATCCTATAGAAAAATAAGCACATTTTAAAGTATTATTTCTTTCATAGCTCAATTATTTCGTGTTACTCACAGAAGGCATGTTTCTCTTTACTGTATCCACTGGGCATCTTAATTCTTAAGTATGAGACGTTTTCTTTGAGGAACTGTTTTAGATAGTAAATAGTCTGTAGATAATTGACAGGTCAAGTCTCTAGGAGCCCCTCAGAGACTGAAAACATTCTTCTATATTTGTAATATTAATGTCTACTTTATCTTTGCAAAAAAGCAGAGAATGTGTTTCCTGTTTAACTTAGAAATCTCTTCTTCAATCAATTATGTCAGCACTTTGAGTTCTGAGCATGGACTGGCATTGTCAAGGATAAGACAAGGAACAGACTGGATCTGATTTACCAGGTTCTTGTAACAGTCGTACTTCCTGAAACAGACAGAATGTATGCATCTTTAGACTGCAAAACTACTAATGAAAAATTAAACTGAAAGTATGAAAAAAATTACATGCAGTAATTATTATACTACATGAAAGTCTTAATATATTAATATATTTTCCATTTACTTATGTTCTTAGAATTTTCCTCATGAATATACTAGAGATTCAGCACCCCAGTGTTGTGAAGAAACCTGACACGAACTGTGAGTTCTCAAAGGACCTCTCAGATGTCAATAATGAAAACTTGGCAAGCATGCCCACTATCAGAGTTAAGTGAAATAAATGCAGACATAGTCGTATTTTAAAAAATAAAGGCTGAAATGTCACCTGCATTGTCATGTAATGCACTCCATGCAAGTTATTAGAGTCATTATTTCTAAAAAGCAAGAATTGTCTTTGGCCAAAAAGCATAGATTATTATTGGCTGTATCGTCTTCACTGATCACAGTGCATTAAAATGTTTTTCACCAACTCCTTTGACAAAACAACAAAGAAACAAGCAAGCAAAAATGCAGCTATATGTATCTCTAACCTCGTCATATATTTGTAAATCCAGATTCCCAAGTCTTTTCTAAAGATGCATTTCTATTTTATATATCAATAATCTATGTATCAGTCAAAATCAACCTTTTTACAGGTTATATTTTAGTAGAGTCTTTTGGTTCATCAGAAATTAAAATACATTATTTCTAGTGCTTTCTATTATTTTGCTATACAGTACCTGTCCATTCACTAAAAAGTTTTCCTACATAAATTAGATTCCTTTTCTAAAAAGTAAACAGTGTTTAGGCACATATTTATGTAGTCCATGGAGATGTAGTCCATGAGAATCCTAATTTCTGCGAAGAAAATAAAAAGACTTGGGCATTTAGGAATCCAGAGGAGTTTGGTTAAAGTGCCTAAATTATTTTTTGGAAATGGGCTTATTTAGATATTTTCTAGTTTTCTGAGTGATCTAGAATCTCTGTCTTGTCACCATAGAAAAATAACTACATATGGAGAAAAATTCAACCCAGTTTTCTTAATTACATAACTTTTGATCAAGAATACTTTATTTGGAGTTATCCAATTTTCTTGATAGAATATAAAATGAATATAATTACTCTATATTTAGGAAATAACTTTTAAAGTGAGACAAATCCCACCTTATATCACTTATATTCATTGTTTAAACATTAAAAGATTTTTTCAAAAAGTATTTGTACATCTTTCATACTTGAACTGAAGGTTATTTATATATAAGCTGACTAATAATACAATTTGAAACATGGATTTTTATTTATATATTTGGAAAAGGGACTAATAAAAAGGTTGGTAAATAAAAATAATCAAATGTATCTCTGAGCATACTTTGTACTGTTCATAGTGTGTTGTATTGCAACTTTGGACATTATTTCTACAGCACAAAGAAAAGATCGTTATATTTTAGGCTTTCATATAAGCATAACAATCTTAAAGTTTCATCTACAGTGGCTACACTAAGTTAAACTAAGTTAAACATGGACTTCTTTACCTAGTAAGCCAAAGGCCTAATTTACTTAGTAAGCCAAATAAAAATTGTAAGATTATTATCTTTTCCCTGTGGCCAAATATACAGCATAACATTAGGTAGGATCTTAAGTTACTTTTTAATAACTCGTACTTCATTACTAATATAAAAAATCATGCAATAAGAATGTGTCCAGCTCATGCAAAGCAGGTCAGACTTTTTCTTGTGGGACAAATTGCCTTGCAAGCTCAGTAGTGAAAAAAAAAAAAAAAATAAAAAATTAGAAATATCATTAGATTGGATTTTAGAGATTAAATGTGCAGTATTTGTAACTAGCGTGTATAGGTATAAATATCTGTCAATGTATATTGCGGTGGGTTGATCTCAGTCAAGAGCCAAATATCCTCCAAGCCTCTCACTTACCCTCCTCTCTCACAGGATGAAGGGAAAA
Source organism: Coracopsis vasa (assembly GCA_026283785.1). Lineage (NCBI taxonomy): Eukaryota > Metazoa > Chordata > Aves > Psittaciformes > Psittacidae > Coracopsis > Coracopsis vasa. The sequence goes on from JANHGB010039495.1 coordinate 48,632, forward strand.
TAGAACTAAAGCAAGAAGGCTCAGGGTTCAAGGCAATGACATTATGTAACACTGGATTCTTTGAACACATGGTATGGACAAGTCTACATGAGTATCTAGTCAGCAAACTCTTTTCTTTTTTTTCTTATTTCAAGTTTTAGGCAATCCATTCATTATTGACAGATATGACAGCAGCTAAAACCTATAAAAGCTATTGGTAAGACTAACATAATACAGTGGCAAATCTTAATCTATTTGACATCTGGAAAATCCCAGGAAGGATTCATTTTTATTTTATTAAGAAAGATTTCTTTTACATGAAAAGTAGATTTTCAAAAATATTTACATTATTTTGGTTTCTTTGCAAGTTAGTGGTGCTTTAAGAGGTTGGTAAAAATTTAAAAAATGTAACCAGTTTGTTTAAAGGCAAGGATTTAGAAAAGAATCCTGGTAGACATTAAGCAGCAACTAGAAAACTGTCGATAATAAAATCTGAGACAATTATTGTACCAGTGATTGAATAACCTACTCATTTACCCTTTTAAAGGATAAAAAGAAAGAAAAGAAATTTACAAGCCGAACACTCTTAAATATTAAATGTAGCATATCAAATCAAGTTCTCCCCTTTCAGACTCAAAAATGCTCTATGGCAAAAAAAGCTCCACCTCATTCATATTTAAATTATATAGGTTCATAGCAACCTCAGAAAAGTCAGATTTATTGGGGTTTTATGCTTGCAAAATGCATTATATCAGTGTCCTTAAGTTTACTAAATCTATACATCCCCAGTGACAAGTAATTTATTTATACAAAATTTTGTAAGTTAAATGCATAATTCTGTTACTGACTTCAATTTGTCATCTAAGTTTGCCATTACATAATCTTTCCTTTCGCGTATCACCTGTAGCCGATTGATACACATTATGCTATACTCTAGTCAAAAAGGAAACAAATGAAAAAAAAAGATGAACCTTTCCTCAAAAAAGCCTGCAAAAACATTTGCCTGGAGCTGTGGTTTTCGGTTTAAGATTGAAACACAGAATTTATAAAGTCTTGTACAAAAAGTAGAGTACTGTTTGTCACATCACATTTCTATAATATAATCCACAGCACCTGAAAACTGAAGGAAAAAACTATAAATGAAACGATGAAATTTTTTTCTGCATAATTTTGTTTCTGATAGTCAAATACAATATATTCCCATACTAAAAATTATAATAATAAATAATAATTTTTATCTACTTGTTTATGTATTTTATAATTTAAGATAATTTATTTAACTATTATTTCCAGTTTTCTTCTGATATAATTCTTATGCCAATTAAAATTAAAGAAAAAAAAAAGAAAGAATGAGTATATAGTGCTTTTCAAGTTATAAAGTATAATAGGAGAATTATGTCTAATACCATTTTGAAAAGTAATTATGTTTCTTTTCAAATAATGTGAGTTGTCTCATGTCCATACGAAAGGACTTTTATAAGTCTTCTAAGATTATCCAAACTCAAGTAATTGTTTCATTCTAGAAATAAGTTTCCATACCTATTGATATGGCTATCAAACATATATGGGTTTTTTCTCTGGAGATTGATTACTTTACAAAAATATGTTAGTGGCACGGTATAGTATGGGATATAACTTAGGACTTAAATAACTTCATTTATTTGAAGACCCTTCTTTATGATATGGATAGATAATAAAATTCCTGTAGGGATAAAGCTATATACAAATATAAGATAAACTATATTCATTTACACCTATGTAATTACTTATATTTAGGAGATTCTGGCTACCTCTCAAGCTGATCTCTCTCTCTCTCTCTAATATTCCCTGGGCTTTGTGATGGGCAAGAGGATTTTACTATCATACAAAGATGTATTCAATCCCCCATCTACTAAATATTCAAAATTTTAAGGGTAAGGAAAGGAGGTTATGGATGAGGAAGATAGATAAGGAAAATTCTGGAAAACAGTAATTTATTAAGGATAAGGCAGTCTAAGATAATATAAATGATGCATGATTTTGAAGCATTAGGTGATCCACAGAAGTTTAAAGTAGAAAATAAAAACTAATACCCTGGGAATACAAGATTGGCACCAATTTATTGTGCGTGAAAGAAAATTAAGAGGTAACAGAGAAGGAAGTACATTTATTTAATTTTTAGTTTGAATGTGTTTATGTGTGCATGCACAACAGTCTTTGGAGGATCAATATGACTATATTCATGGATACTGGAATTACAGATGAGGTGGTGAGATCCATAAAGTGATTTACTAGCAGCAATAGCCTATGCACATTGCCTCACTTGCACCAGTGCCATGTTGCACATCCTGTGTTAAATAAATGGAGTAAAAAAGCACAAACAAATAAAACAATATCTAAATAAGAGATCTGATAATGTTGGTTGATTGACTTCTGAAAACACTTTCTTATGGAGTAGGGCAGAGAAAAGTTACTGCAAGCAGAGATTTCAAAATCTCTCCAAATCTGCTCAGAAAAGACAAAAATAGATATAAAATGTATCATTTAATACATATATATTGAATATATATGTGTTTAATTATGTAGGCTATTCTGCATTTGCAAGATTTGGTTGGGTTTGGTTTTGAGTAGGAAACTCACTGACAGACGCAGTCATTTCATCGAAACAAAAAAATTGTGTGGCCTTAGTATTTCCTCGCATCCGTTTTTACCCATTCTCATTTCTAATGATCTCATCTGCATGTCATTTTTTTCTCTAATCATCTTTCTACTATGGCAGATTTTACAAATGTATAGGTATCTTCTGTTTGGAAGCTAAACTGTATACTGGGCTTTTTAGGGTCCTCTGAAGAGGTGATGAATAGCATGCCTTAGTTATACTTCAAGTATTTTTATTTGAAGTGCTGCATACATACACTGGGGATAAGTATAATTTTATCTTCAACTGAGAGAACACTAAGCACACATTTCCATTGAAAATCTCTCTTTAATGACAACCCAGAGCAAAATTACAAACCATACATGCATTCCTATTGGTCTCTGAGCTTTCCAATTATCCATATAAGCATTGTAGCGAACTATGGAAGGTAAGCACAGATCATTATATTCACTAAGGGAGTAAACAGCTAAAATTTTATACAGGTGTTTTGGTCTAACCCTGGCAAGCAGCCACAGTCCCACAGAACGATTTGCTCAAGCCTGCCCAGGGGGAAGTGGGAGATGATGGAAAGGATAAAAGTGCAAAGTCTTGTGGCTTGAGAAAAAGACAGTTTAACAGCTCACACAAAAAAAGAAAGCAAGGAATTAATTCCCCATTTCCCATCAGCAGGAAGGAGTTCAGCCATCTCCAGGACAGCAGGGCTCCATCATGTGTAGCAGTTACTTGGGAGGACAAACACAATCACTGCAGACATCCCCAGCCTTTCCTCTTCTTCGCCTCCCCCAGCTTTTATCACTGAGCATAACATAATATGGTGTGGGATTTCCACCTTTGTTGCTCTTACCATCATTCATTGTAAAAGAAAGCTTGGGAATGGGAATAAACACAGTAAGGTATATGAAAAACACCATATTTCCCTAGGATTCCAAAGTCTGAAATCTGTTGACAGGATTGGGGTAGCTAAAGTTGTGTCAGTTGTCTCAGTTTATCACAGTTTCTGGACATTTGCTGCTCTTGTAAAGGCAGAGCTCCATGAGTCATGGTGTTACCTGAAAATGTTCTTTAATACATTTTCAGCTTAGCTTATAGTTGTGGAGAAAACTTGGAAAATTTAACGGCTTAAAACAATAAAAGTTAAATAAAAAGAAACAAAATGCATTAAAATACTCAGGAGGAAGTTCAAACCTGTTAGAAATTTGATTTTTGAGCTGTTAATTTCTGCAATGTATATTCAATTAAACCTTGTTAAACAGCATGAGGGACTCGTCTAAAACACAACAGCAGTGAGACTATGTCCAAAGCAAAGGAGACCTAGTAGCTGGCTTCAGATAAGATGAGTGACACTGAGATGTTCTGTGCTAGGAACAGTCAAAAAAAGCAGTAGGAAAGCAAAGGATGTGATGACAAAAAATACTGCTTATACACTTACAAAAAAGAACCAAGGAATAGAGGTCATTTAAGGCAGATGTTCTGAATTATGAAGAAAACAAACAAATCTGCTATTTACTTCTTACTCTATTCAAGAAAATAACGACACCTGTATTTTCATTAATTACAAAAAAATAAATATCAGTTTGTTTCAGTTTATCTTCCTTGTGAAAATGAACTAACACAAACCTGAAGACTCACTGCATATTTAGGTTTCAGTAAAAAATGAAGAACAGCCAATATAATGAAAATTGACATGTCAAAGATTTCAAGATAAATATTCCAGTTTTCCATGGTAAAAAAAAAATAATAAAAAAGATTCACAGTACAAGCAAGAATAGATAACTGGAGATATTTTTTCTTATTTTAATAAGAGAACAGCCATTCTCAATACTGAGGATCACATGGCCTACTAGTTCCTAAATCTGCTAGTATCTTAAATATACTATTCAATCACTTCATTGATATTTATAATTTTTAATCTTGCTTTAGTTAATTCCTGGATTATAAAGACTAGATACAATCTAAGTGCATATTAATAGGCTATCTTTCGATGAAAATAAAAAATCCAAGGAAAAAGATACTCTTGGTGAAAATTGAACTCTTTGTAAACCAATAGTCCAAAAAAAAAGAGAAGGACCATAGTCTGAAAAAAACAGTACGCTTCCCTACATAATGCCATGAGATATTGCCACACACAGCCTTAAAAAATATGCTATATGCTGTTTTCTCTTTGTAGGATTCTTGTATCAAAGTGCTAGAAAACTCTTCCTTCAGAGAGTAAAATACACTGATTATTCCATAGGCGTCATTCATACAAACTACTGGTTTAGTTGTAAACTGTCTCACTATTGTGGCTATTGTGAATTAAAAGGTTGAAAAAAATAAAAAGATTGTGCAGAAAAACTTTTATTACTCTTTGCCTTTGTGAAATGTGATTAGATTGATGTTGTCATTTGTTTAAAAACAGATGATTTAGAAGTTAAAGAGGTTGCAATGATAATCTGCTTCCTATTTCCCTCATCTGTATTACCTTTCATGAGGTAATAGGTATATCTTGGAATGAGAAATAAAAAAGGCTTGATAAAATAAGGGATTTTTTGGTTTTGTTTCTGTTTTTCTTAGCCACCTTAACCTCACCACTTGGGTTCTCAGCTGTTCTACTCTCAAATTTTGCTGCTTTTTTTTCCACTGACGTTTGCATATTATCAAAATCAAAATATGTGAGAGAAAACACTCCCACTCAAACTGCAAAATGAACTAAAAGTACAAGGATGTTCTCTTTCCGCTTTATATCTCTGTTAAAAGTGAATAAAATCAACGCACCACATAGTAAAATGTAGATAATTTCATAAAAAGGAATATTCAGGAGTGGTCCATCAAAATGTTTAATTTTAATTACTTTCAACATTTTCTCACTTTATTTATGAGTGCTGTTTTCCAAAATGAGAAAAGACTGAGAAATGGGCACAGCTGTGATTAAACACTCCTTCACAAATTATTTTAGACCCATTATGCTTTTTTATAGATCTGCATAAAAATCAGAAATAAACAGTTTATCATTGCAAAATTGATTACAGAGTGACATTATATTCACTGGCCATAATACTTGCCCTACATATGAGTCATCAAAAAATTTTCTATTGAACAAAATACCTCAGCCACACAAGTACTCTTGACTCATATTATTCAGGTGCTTCTGAATAATACATTGGTCACTGAACATCAGTAAACATGGAACCATTGGGCTACGGTAGAAATTGTGTTAGGTATTTGCTAGTATCAAAATGATCTGGGGGAAGTTCTATTTTATTTCTGCATATATCCTTCTTCACAGACATTTTTAGCTGTATATAAGGTAGAATAAATACTAATTTCCAGATAAATTTGTTGTAGTTACTGGTATGAAGACCCTACATTTAAAACAGATGGCCTTCACAATCTACTTAACTTTACTTTCTTTGACAAAAAGAAATTTTACGCATCAAAAAAATTCTGATGGTGCATTTAAGCTATAGTTTTGCCTTCTAATTATATAAATATAACTTTAAAATGTATGTGTATTTTATAGCCTCAGCTTTAGGGTGTGTGCTTATTATTCCCAAAACCCAAAGATGCAAAGATAAGGTGCTATGGAAAATAATCAAAAAAAAAGGGTTACCATGACAGTAAGAAAAACAAAATATTTCAATGTGTAATTACTATATAATATTTTTGTAGTGAGTCTAGTAAGGCGGCCAAGGTTTAGTCTATAGGACTGTCATCATATAAGACCATTTGCTATTATTTTACCAGTTTCATATGTGTATTCAAGCTATTTGACTGTTCCAGCAAAAAACATTTGTTACAAGACTATTCAATCAAAATTAAAATAGGCAGATAATCAATTAATTGTTCAATATTCTGTCACTTGAATAAATATCTTTTCCAGTTCCTCCCTACATGTTCCTTCACTAATTTGAAAGAAAAGACAGAGTGATTGGCTAGTGTTTCAAAAAGATAGCTAAGAAGGCATGAATTTCAGTGGAAGAAAAGGCATCCCCAATTTCCAAACTACCTGGCAGCCCTCACTGTGCCTTTCAAAACCATGACACAGAGACCACATTTTTATTTCACATGGTAACTTCTGAATTCTGATGACAAATTCTGTTACTGCAAGTAAAGAGATGAAAGGTATTTCTAACAGAGGAGCTATTAAGCATACTAAACAAGCTGAAGAGATGTGCTGGGTGTGGAAATAGCTATCACTTTTGAATAGTGGATGAAGAAAAGGCAGTGGCATGGGTTTTTTTTTATTTTATCAAAGCTTTTGATACTGTCTCTCACCGTGCTCTTGCAGATAAAATATCCAGCATACAGCTAGACTTGTACACAACATGATGGGTGAACAACTGGCTGAAGGGTTGAGCTCAAAGAGCTGTAGTAAACAGGCAACACCTGGCTGTACAGCAGTAATCAGTGGTGCTCCTCAGGGCTCAATTTTAGAGCAAAGTCTCTTCAGAGTTTTTATGGATGACCTGAACACAGGAGTTGAGTGCACACTACAAAAGTTTGCTGATGATGCTTAATTAGGAGGATCCATTGATTCCCTCAAGGGTAGAGAGGCCTTGCAGAGAGGTCTCGATAGAATAAAGTGCTGGACAGTCACCAACTGTATGAAATTTAACAAGGACAAGCACTAGATTCTGCACCTGTGATGGTGTATTCCTGGATGGACATACAGACTCGGGAACAAGACGTTGCAGTGCAGCCCTGGAGAATTGTATCTGGGAATTTTGGTGGTTGGTAAACTCAATAGGAGTTCACAATATGTCCTGGCAGCCAAAGGGGCCAATGATATCCTTGGGCAGATTAAGCATAATGCAGCTAACCGGTCTAAAGGAGTGATAGTCCCACTGTACTCAGCACTGGTGCATCCTCACCTCAAGTACTGTGTGCATTTTTGGGCTCCAAAATATAAGAAGGATACAAAAAATACTGGCTGAGGATATGAAGATACTAGGTTTGTTCAGCTTCAAGGAGACTGAGGGGTGACCTCATTGCTGTCTACAACATCCTCATGAATGCGAGCAGAGAGGGAGGTGCTGATCCCTTCTCTGTGGTGTTCAGTGACAGGACACAAGGGAATACTTTAAAACTGTATCAGTGGGAGTTCAGATTGGATATTAGGAAAAGGCTGTTCACTGAGAGGGTGTTCAAGGACTACAACAGGCTCTCCAGGGAAGTGGTCATGGCCTCGAGACTGCTGGTGTTCAAGAGGTGTTTGGTCAATGCTCTTAGGTTGTCCTATGTGGAGTTGGACTGTATGATCTTCATGGGTCTCTTCCAGCTCAGGATATTCTATGATTCTATGACTGACTGAAAAAATCTCCGTTCTTACCCCAACACCAAGCAGAGTTCAGAGTTAAATTTAGCCTGCTTCTAAACAGGCGGAAATATCATAAACTAAACATTCGCTGATAAATCTGCTTGATCTCAAGACATGAGGTGTGTATAACTGAATTTTTTCAGTAATAACTGAAAAAAATCATAATAATACATGACATACAATTTGCACTGTAAACTGTTTGTAATTAATTTTTTTTTCCCCAGATTTCGTAGCAGAAAACCCTGCACAACTTAAATTTTAAGAATGCATTCTGGTCATCCATTTGGTAACACACTTGACAGTGAATTGCAGTGTCCTACTGGAAAGCACATGTGCACAGACATTTTGAATATATTTGCTTGCTTTCTCATATAGGCACCATCCTATCTCTGAGGACAAACAATTAATTAATAGAGATCTTGTTCAAAGGAAGTGCTTTTAAAGTGCTTCCTCGTATTGTATTTCTTTATAGATTATCAATTTGTGCTTTTTTGACCATCAGTGTGGCTCCACAGTAACCTTCCTCCCTCTTCTCCCCTGTCCCCCTGTCACCAGCAAGTAGCATAGCTGTCAAGAGGTAAAATGTTCAAATGGTTCCTAAAATAAAATAAAATAAAGCATCATTTTAAATAGACCTCTTGGGGAAGTACTTTTTGGCTGCCCTGTTCTTTATTGCCTGGGGAAATGCATAGTTTCTAAAGCTAGTGATGGACTGCTCACTACAAGCATTTTTTAAAATAAAATAAAAAATAAAATAAAGAACCATGACACTGCAGTAGATAGATGATATCAAACCTCTCTGCGATTAACTGGATGTAGCAGAAAATGAAATAGTAACCTAAGGAGACTCTTTTTTTAAAGTGATTTATACAGTACACTAAACAGTGGGGAAATCCTTTCTAGAAAAAAACTTTGGAGAAAGAATGTACACCTATATTGATGTTTGTTACACTGTTGCAGCACATAAATAACTAAAGTGGTAAATACTGTACTAGGATTTCAGTTAATGAAATTTTGCCATAAAATAACTATTTCCTTTATTTCCCAATATCTCGATGATTTTGGCTTTGGTGGTGGTTTTTTTTGGTTTGGGTTTTTTTTTTTTTGTTTGTTTGGTTGGTTGGTTTTGGGGGTTTTGTTGTTGTTTGGCTTTTGTTTGGGTTTTTTTTTGTAAAAATAAAAAATATTGTAGAATCTCATTCTCTTACCAAAGTAAGACCCCGTACTTGTAGGATACTCACCATTATATCTGCTCAGAAGCAATCAATCAGCTGCTGTACCTGATAATATTCATACCCTTCCCTCTGCCATCAGTCTTTGCTGTTTGTCAGCGAGTGCTATAGTGGCATCTTCTGGCGTACAGAAGAATTAATTGCCTTCTCGCTGTGAAAGAACATTGCTATTAAAAGAGTAAGTTAAGAAACAAGGTTTAAGAACTGAAATAAAAATCACCTGCTGCTCTTAAATTATTCTGTTCAGACCAATCGAAACAGTAATGAATGATGAGGAATTAAAATCTAGTTCTTTGGTAAGTGGCCATTTGGGCATGAGAGTTTATGCGTAAGGCAACTGCTTCTAGGGCTATTAGTATTCTAAATAATGACTTACAATTGTATCAGTTGACATAAGATGAGAAACGGTAGTTAATTAGAAAAAGGAGAAGCAATAAAAAGGGAGGAAAAAAGGCAATAGATAGGACTGACTAGAAGGAAAAAAAAAAAAGAAGTCTGATTATTCTCTTTTGAATCCATCTCTCTAAACACCTTCTTTTACATTTTATAACTTATATTTCATAGAAATTGCTGCACAATAAAATAATTTATATTTATGGATTTGGGGATAATGAGATTAGTTAATTAACTGAATATTATATTTTATATTTTACTGGAAAACTACTTTATAACTTAATAACAGTTTTACTGAGTTAACGAATTTTATCACAATCTTATATTTTATATATATGCTTTTTTCTTTTCCTTTATATTATACATGTAATATATATAATATATATATTACATCATACATCTTGTTCAGCATATTCAAAGAAGTGAATCTTGAGAAGCAGAAACAGCAACTTCCTCAGTCCACTCGCAAGAGCCTTAAAGTGCAGTCACTGGCAGCTCAATCATGTGCTATTGTTGCTCAGCATAGGTCATTATAAGTTATTTATTTCTAGCATCTATCGGACCTTTCCCTTTTCTGTGGAAGTTGTTAACAAAGGTATCAGTCATGGGACCGTTTTTCACAATGGAAAGCTACTGTAATTTTGGTCGTTGGTGACTGTCTTAAAAGAACTAGTCCTGAATCCATTAAAAATACTCGGCACAGGAATGGGAGCAGCTGAAGTCCTGAATGTACATAAGCAGATCTACAAGCAAAATGTTCTGATTTTTACTTTTAAAAATGTGACAATATTAGAAGTAAAATAATAATTCATGGAGCAATACATGTCTTGCTGCTGGAAGAGCTGTAAAAAAAACCCAGGTTTTTCCATCTGACAGGCCAAACCTTCCAATTTTTTCCTTTCTGCAGTGTGAGTATAGCAGTAAAGTCACAGTTGAGCCCACAGGGCTGTTCAGAGCACTAGCTCATGACCAGGGCTGGATTAAGCAGCAAGTGATTCATCTGAGCTGAGTACTTCCTCAACCTGCCCGCTTGGCACCACTTCCAATAGTGGTTCCCCCTTGATAGAGATAGAGGAATCCCCTGTGGTACCTGACACACTAGTGCCCAGTGTCTGACTGCACTGGGTTTATGTGGCAAGTGCTGGCAGCTGGGGGGCTGCAGGGGTGTTCTCTGTGAGGACAGACCAGGGTTGCCTCATGTCAGACACAGCTAGTTCCAGTCAAGACCTGTCCATCAGCCAAGGTGGTGGTGCCTCAGGTATTTAGAGAAGGGCAAAACGTTGCCTGGCTGCATGAGGAGCAGGGATGAGGGGAGAAACAACCCTGGGAGCACCAAGGTGAAAGAAGAATGAGATGGAGAAGGTGCTCCAGGTGCCATAGCAGAAACTCCCTTGGAGCCCATGGATAGGACCACAATGGAGTAGGTTGTCCTGCTGCAGGCCACGCACATGCACCACACTGGATCTGATAACCACACTGTAGCCTGTAGAAGACTCCATGCTAGAGCAGGTGGATGTGCCCTGAAGGAAGCTGCAGCCTGTGGACAGGAGCCTGCGCTGGAGCAGCCTTATCCTGAAGGACTGCAGCCCATAGACAGAACCTACGTTGAAGCAGGGAAGAAAATGTGAGGAGGAAGGAGCAGCAAGGGAGGAGCTGTTATGGACTGCAACTCCCAATCCCTGTCACCCTTGCACCGCTTGGTGGCAGGAAGGAGTTAAAGAAGACGGGAATGAAGCAATGAAGTTGAGCAAAATAAGGTCAGTGACCAGTGGAAAGTGTTTGTTTCTTACTATCCTATTCCATTCTAGTTTGTAATAAATTAAATTAATTTTTCCCAAAGTGAAGTCTTTGTTTGCTTGTGGTGGTAATTAGTAAGTGATCGCCCTGTTTCTATCTCAACACATGCAACTTTTCATCTTATTTTGTTTGTTGAGGAGGGGGTGTGAGAGAGCAGCTGGATGCATATCTGCTGACCAGCCAATTCAGCCCACCTACATCTATATTAACATACAAAAGCAGCACATTCAATTTGCCTTAAAATGTTGGTCTCTAAACAGTTATGGTGGAGATCAAACATCCTGTGTCGTTCAGCTATACTGGCTGAAGGAAATACAGCTTCACAGGACAGATAACATGGGCAGCAGAGGCCACCTTCACATCTAAATAAATCTGCAAAAGATAGTTGGTGCTCTTAGTTTGCCTATATCTAAAGTGTGTCTAGGTGTCTTATGTGTCCAAGTCTTGAAACTACCAGGGACTAGCACATCATAAACTGGAAACTATTCAGGGTCTTTACTATCTTCATTTAAATATGTGAGCATGCATGTTTAATTGTTGAATATAAAATCTCTGATGTACATCTTAAACTAGCTAACATTTAACAAACAATAAATGCTTTAATAAATCTGAAGTACTTCTACAAATCTCAATGTAGTGAGATATCAAGTGATCAATATTTTTGTCTGTAACTAGCTTTTGATGAACAATTTGATTTGGAAACCTTCACCTTAATAGTTGCTTCTTTTTTTTGCTAATGACTGAATTTACCTATGTAAAGTATCAACACAGTATGTACTAAGTGATTATTTTGCAGATATTTAGCTCACGCATAGTTTCTCCCTTTTAAGAACTGTCATATTCTGATTTTGCTTTCTTGTATTTCAGAAATAGTATTTTTTTTTTAGCAGCCAGCTGTCTCCACTCTAACAACTGACACATTTTCCAAATGTCACTGTTGCAATCTGTAAGACTCTCGAGGGTGTTATACTTCCTATATCATTATCACCTGTGTAAGTGTCCCAAACTGTGTTTCTTGCATCCTAAGGCTGGTCACAGGATCCATCCTTTGTCCTTGGAGATGGAGTCTTACATACATCAGCACTTCTATTTAAGCCTATAAACATTATCAAAAGAGTAAAAAATGTGGAACAGACACAATAAAGGTAGTGAACAAGGACATTTCTGCCTATTTCTCATACATCCTTCTCTATTCAGACTTGTTCTGAATCAGACTTTTTCCTCAAAAAATTCCTTTATTCAGGATTAGTTTATTAAGCATTTTCTTTCCGTCTACTACTATTGCTTCTCCTCAGAGACAACATGGCCCTGAATTAAAATGGCATTGATTGACTTAAGTCCATAGTGCTTAGGACATTACTGATAACAAAATAAAAACAAGGGGTCTATGCCTGTCCCAGAAACCTAGCACACCTTTCTGTATGATCTGTTCATGATCACAATGTTCATAACAAGACCAAGTCATGTCTGAATGAGAAATGTACCAGCTCTTCAAGGAGCCCTCAATTTAACCTTGTACTATAAAAGCAGTTACCTGTGGGTGACTGCACCAACATATATTTGAGAAAGGAAGCCAACTGGGAGAAAAGATCCATGTTTCAGACGCCTAACAGATTTGACCTAAGAATGGTGCAACAAAGGATGCCTTTGATCAAGTCTGTGTCTATTGAGCTGTGGCATAACCCTCTGTTTCTGTAACTGGCTAAATCACAATGAATCAGATTTTCCCTTCCTTAAGCACACCTACTGGCCTTGAGCAGAATCTGCTTAATGAGGCTCCAAGTAAGAAAAAATATTCAAATCTCATAGCTACTGACCAACATCTGACAGAGAGTTGTTCTAGTTAGCTAGCCTTTGAAAACACAGAGTGGAATTTATCTCCAGATTCACTTGTGTAAATATAGGCATCTACAATAGAAGGTTTAATGTGAGCTAACTCCCACCATAGTCACTGAAAACACAGTTTGTACAGTCAAAAGAAACTAACAAGCACATACTGAAACAGACTCCTGAAACATTCTGTTAAAATGGCAGCGTGTCTTGGCAACTGAGTCCCACTGCTACAATTAGGTGCCTGATCTAGAAGGGAATCCTTCCAAGAGGATCAGTGCATGAAAAATACCTCCCTTGCACTTTTAACAGATCTTTTCCGTACATTTTTTCCTAAAAAGTAAAAAATAGTACTTGTGCCTAATTCTAGAAAGGAGGCATCACATTTGTAGGCCAGTTTGGAATTATGCAGATGCCTAACCAATTCCGTTTTGAACAGAATAAAAGGAAACTCAGTTGCTCCCTTGCAGATAAATTGCTTCAGAGAATACAGGTCATAACCAAGTATTTTAAAATAGTCACCGTTCTTTGTGATACTTTTTCTGATTTAATATATATATTCACACACATTTTACAGATTTTAAGAAAAAGGTCTTGCATAGTCATATCTCCCATATAGATTATTTATAGAAAAAAAAAAAAAAGTGCTAAGTTTCTGTAACACACAGAAACAAATTGATTCTCTTTTATTTAAAAATTAAAAAATGGTCTGAGCATGAATTATCGAGAAGTAGATTATTCAAGGTATTGGAGTTACAATCATTGCAATCATTAATAGTGGAAGATACAAATATTAAATTAATCTAAGTCTCTGCACAGGTTGCAAAGCAAACTCTCAGGAGATCACACACTTTGAATTTTTTTAAGAATATAATAAAGACTGGAGACACATGACAGGCAGAGGAAATACCTTTGATTATAAATTACCTTTGAGTATACAAAAGTGTGACATTTATCATGGTTACAATCTGTTTAAAAGATAGATTGAAACATAAAGGTCTGACGTGATTCACAACTTTGAAAAAGAAGCAGATTATTTCATAAGCAGATTTAAAAAGTGTTTTACAGTTCCTTTTTAATTAAATTTCTTTCTAACATAATGGTCATGAAATACTTGTTTTGCTGTAGTTTTAACATTTATGCCACATCCCTGGAAGTGTTCAAGGCCAGGCAGGACTTGGCTTTGAGCATCCTGGTCTAGTGAAAGGCGTTCCTGCCCCTGGCAACAAGGTTGGAACTGGATGATTTTTACGGTCCCTTCCAACCCAAACCATTCTATGAGTTTATGATTTTTTTAACATTCATTTTTGTGTTCCAAATGTAAAAAAATGAAACAGATAAAACAGATACCAAGTCAGTTTGATAAGCAAACACACCATGTGATTCACAGCCATTCCCACATCCTTTTGCATCAGTAACCATTTTCTCCAATGCAGGTGATGGAAAAAAGGAATGATTTCTTCTCTTAGCAAATGAGGCTTTTAAGACAACTTGAATTCCATTTTACAGGCCTTATGTGTTGTACTTGCAAGTAGCCTCTCTATATTATGTTGTAACAAATCATTAGTTATCTTGACAATAAACTGTAAAGTACATTGGAAAATATTTAACCATTACTTAAAAAAAAGCAAAATGAAATCAAAACCATAGTGAAAGCAAAAGAACCTAACTGAGGGAATGTCATGGTTTAAGCCCAGTCTGACTATTACTGCTGAATCCAGGACAGGGAAGGACTTGTGTTACTTCAGATAGCTGTACTTGAGCTACTCAAGGTTGAGCCCTTTTATAACCAGTTGAGAGAAATAAGGATTGTAGGGCACAATTCTTCTCAACTTGAGAGAGATGCTTAATATAGGCCTGATGAACTGTGCCCACACATGTTTATTAATTTCTTGTGATATATGCTTATTTGCTTACAGTGACTATAAAAGAAGTCTAAATTTATTGGTTCAAGCACAGATGTTTACATCATAAATAGCTAACATGAAGAAAAATCCTGTCCCTGTATCGTTATTAAAGTAAGATTACATTATGAGGAAAATAAATCCCTGTATCATTATTAAAGTAAGATTACATTATGAGGAAAATAAAGACATGAACTTTTCAGGAAGAACTTTATCAGAACTCCTTTAAAATGTAACTTATATTAGCCTTTTTATTTTCCAATTAGCCAGACTTTGCATAAACAAGCAGTGTATTTTGACTTAGTTTTGCATATATGAGATGCACATGAAAAAATAAATAGTACATAACTCAACCTAGAATAGACAAAGAATTTTAATATTTTGAATTAAAAAATGCATAAAGTTACACTTTTTTTAAGAGTTTGACACACACTATCTTCTTTTCCCTTGATGAAATTTTCAAAGTTCTTATGTGTTAATGGCATGAGATATAAACTTTTTAAAAATTGTTTTAGAAAAACAAAGACCTAAATTCAGGTCAGACACTAGTGAATTGGTTATTCTGGTTTCCTCCCATATGTTAGCTGAATGGTTTTAACCACAGTTTTAAAGACTTAGAACTACATCTAGGTTTTTCTACTAACTAAAGAGTCTTTGGACCAGAAAGACAGATTTATAATAGGTAAAGGTAGGATACAACATACTTGGCTTCAGTCTGCTGCTTTTTGAAGGACTAACCTTAACCAATTTTCCACTGGCTCATTTGAGGGGATTGGATTAGTAAATCACACAACTTTGATAATTTCACATAAATCATGTATAACGTTCACATAGGCAAACATTAATTTGGAGGCTAGGGTATTTTACCCTTCCTTTCCACAGAAGACTGTTAATCTGAGCTCTTCTCTCTCTTTCCCTTGTCTTTTGGAGAACTGAAAATCTTTTGAAGAGAGAGGTCTATTGTAACTAGTACATTCCAGTGGAAAAATTACATTTCAATAAATCAGCATTTTCTTTCAGCAAGAAGATGATACAAATTGTCAAGACATATGAAGTTCAAGGATTTTTTTTTGTGTGCACAATCAAGTGTTGGCACAGAAATACCTGATGATATAAATTACTGATCACAAACAAAGATAGATACAGTGATACACAAGTTCCAACGATTTCCACACAAAAAAACCCAAAACAGTTTGCACAAGTAAAGTTGCTGGATGTATAATGACATGAAGCAGTGAGAGAAAAAAACCAAACAAATACAATTTGAAATGCCATGTAAAAGCTGAGAAAAGTAACAAGACAACTTCCTTGTATCTTATTTTGCAAAAATGTATGACCTGTATATTCATATTATGCATTGGAAAAAAAAAAGCCAACAAATTATGACATTTCAAATTTTACTTGTTTCCTATTTGCCTGTCTCTCTTGAGCACAATAATTTGTCAGGAGTCAACATTTGTATTTCCTGAGTGATGAATTTAACCTGAGTACTGTCAAGTTGGCTGGTTAATAAAAAAAAATAAATATATATATAGGGGGAAGGTTTACATAAAATTTGATGAGGAAATTCGCAAAGATGGCAGAAATAAAGTTGGATACTATAAAATTTTGTACTTTTCAACAGTGCATTTCCTGGTATTAACTTATTACACTCCACATTGAGATTGTTATGACAAAGTCTACCACAAACACAAATAAAGCAGCACAATTACTCCTCAGGGGTTTTAAGTTATTAAAAAGCATTTAACAAGCATACTCAGATAAGTGTAATTATTACAAATTACCTGCATTAATAACATGAGGTTATATTTTGATGGGAATTACCTTATAATAATGCCACTAATTCTGAAGTTACCAGAAATTTGGAGCATTTTATTGCATGTATTTTGAAATTGAACCAATGTATACATATTCACACTCATAGTTACCAGTAAAGAAACAAGCTTTCCAGCAAAGTAGCAATGTATAATCCTTTCTCATTTATTCTTTTATATTTCCTGAGGAAAAGGATTATGACAATAGATACTATAGCTATTTATCTGGATAAAGAATGGCCTAAATGCTATTTTCTTTCCACAACGGTAGAAGTAGCCAGTGCCACAGCCATACAAAAGTGCTAGAGTGCCCACTTGCCTGTTGAACAAATTCCAACTTACTTCTCAGTTTTTAGCAAATGCAGCCTGTGCATGTCTAAAGGAGAGTAAAAGGAGTGCAGGTCTACTTCTATCAGGGTCAAGAGTGTTCATAGGCCTCAATGCCTGGGACCAGCCTCCCTTGGGACCTGCACTGCAGGCAGCCCCTCAGACCTACGTCAGAGCTTGTCATGCAGGACTATATAAACAGCGTGACATAACATAGCTGTTCTGATCTATTCTGTTCCTTTCTGTTCCATTCCATTCCATTCCATTCCATTCCATTCCCTGCACTCACAATGAGTTGCATGAAGAGACCATTATTTACCTGAAATGCCAAGGGGCTTTCAGCACAAAAAACACTTTTAAAAGACACAAGTCAGAAAGGTTACAGGTGGAAAGAGTATTTTTTATTTATAAATAAAGTTATTTTATTTATCCTATTTTTAGTTTGGTTAATTTTAGCCTAGTTTAGTTTAGTTTAGTTTAGATGATATTTTCTTTTCCTAAATCTTTCAGAGTGGTGCTGTGGTGGTGCAAGAGCAGTGCAAGAACCCAGCCAGAATGGGCCAGGGAAGACCTAACAAGGGGTGGTGCTCAATGCCACAGAGGACAGGCAACAATCCCGGGGCCACGCTGGGGCCAGCCTGGGAGTCCAGAACTCTGCCTCCCCCCGGATGCGGGGCACGAGGGCCAGCTGCGTGGAGCACGAGCCGCTGCCTTTGGGCTACAATAACCCAAAGGAGCCCCATGGAGGGGCTGTGCTCGGCTGCAGGGGAAGGGAAAAAACCCCGGGGACACTTGCTAGTCCACCTGGGGGTAAAAAAGCTCTTCCCCCCCCAGCTGCAGGACACGAGGGCCACCTTCGTGGAGCACGAGCACCGGGCGATAACCAAGCCGGAATGCACCGAGGAGCCCTGGCAAGTGGTCATGCTCAGTGCTCAGAGGAAGGCAAAAAACCCCCAGGGACCAGTGCCAATCTGCCCTGGGGGAAAATTCCTTCCTGACCCCATTGCTGGCGATCGGCTACTCCCTGAGCATGTGAGCAAGACCTGCTCCTGGTCCACGGGCTGGTTATGGCTCTTGGGGGACACTGGCACTGCCTTTTCTACCTCCACCTGGAGCCATCTCAGGAGCTTCCAAGAACAGCAAAATGACCCTGGCCTGATCAATCCTGGGGGGAAGAATCCTTCCTGTGCTTTGCAGTGGGAGCTATAAAGACTGGGGAACGGCACTGGGCCATCTGTGGATCCTATTTCTTATGGCTACTGCCACTATCTCCCCAGAAGATGAGGAGGGCAATCTCCCCGCAGACTGAAGCAGGATTTCCATCCATCCTGTGAGGTGTGAGCGTGGCCCCTCTAGGAGCTGGAATTGCAGCAGAGAACCTCCATCAGCTTCAGGCAGCCTTCCCCACTCTGCCCCTCCAAGTAATTCCATGGGTGCCTCAAGTAATTCCTCTCAGGTGCCTTCAGGCTTCCAGCTCTGTCCTGGTGGCAGCGCTGGGCACTTTGGCAGTGGGACACGGGAGGATGCTGCCTTATACTGCCCCAGAGCATTGTGATGCTGCGTCACCGGGTGGTGGCACTATGACATGAGGGTGATGGGGCCCCCACAGCCCTGCCCACTGCAGCCCTGCTGCTGCCCCTTCGCCCAGCATCCATTGGAGAAAGGCCTTTAGGGGTGGTGGCCCTGAGGCAGTGCCTGTGCCCAGCAGGCCCCAGGATGTCTGTGCCCATGATGGCCACACACTGGGCACCGCTGTCAGTTGTCCCTGAAAATTAATCTGTGTGTTCAGACTGTATCAATAAAGGTGTTTATACCACATACGTTCATTTTACTGCGGTGATCCCAGAGGTGAAAGAAAGGGGTTTTGGTTCCGTCTGCATGAACTTTCCAGAAACGTGGAGGACATACTCTGCTTTGGCTGCCCTGGCGGAGGCAGCATTGGCACCAGACAGAACTGATGAGAGGGGAGGCTGCAGCGCTGACCTCGCAGTGTACAAAGTGCCTTCACTGGTCTCTTGAGGCAAGGGTGCACAATGGGCAGGGCTGCACTCGGTGCATCCAGGTGGAGGTCCTCCTGCAGCAGAGGCTGAGCTGAGGGAGACTGTCAGTATGCTAAGAGATACCAGAGAAGCTGATAGAGACCAACAAAAAACAGGAGGAGGAGGAGAATTGAAAGCAAGGGGCTTCCTTTAAAATCTGATGTGCCCACCCAGAACCACTTCACAGCTCTGCAGGGAGCTAAGGAGAAAACACACACCTCATCAAATGAACGAACTTCTGCTGCACCAGTAAAGAGGATCACTACTGATGCCTCCAGGAAAAAGTGGTGGGTCATAGTAATAGCTGACTTTACTTTGAAGAGCAGAGGCACCCATCTGTTGGCCTGACCCAGTCTCAAGGGAGGTGTTTTGCCTACCAGAGGCTTGGATCAGGGATGCTGCAGAGAGGCTGCCTGGCCTAGTAAGTCCCACTGACTACTACCCACTTCTTGTGGTCCATGTGGGTGCTAGTGATATTGACAAGAGTAGCCTGGAGAACATTAAGAAGGACTACAGAGCCCTTGGAGAAGTGGTTAGGGGCTCTGGGGCTCTGATAGTTTTTTCATCGATCCTCCAGGTCACAAGGGAGGACCCTGAAAAGGCCAGACAGATTTGGCAGGTTAAAAAACAGTCACAACAGTGGTGCCATAGTCAGCGGTTTGGGTATTTAGAGCATGGGACTCAATTTGAGACGCCAGGTCTGCTGGAGGCTGGCGTAGCTGGTCTGACAAAGATGAAAAGCTGCTTTGGTAGGAGACTTGCCAGGCTGGTCAAGAAAGCTTTAAACTGGATATGTTGGGGGAGGGGAGGATCATTCCATCCCAATAATCCCAATCAGTTGCCAGCACCTATAATAAATGCTTGGAGCGATGCAGAGCTATTTCAGCCCCTCCAGCCAATTAGTCAGCTTCATTTGAAGCTTGGCTCAGATGCCTCTATACAAACTCTTGTAATATGAGGTTTAAACAAGAGGAATTAGAGATGTGTACATGGCTACAGGGATATGATATCATTGGCATCACAGAAACATGGTGGGATGGCTCCTATGACTGAAATGTTGGAATGGAAGGTTATAGGCTCTTTAGGAAAGGCAGGTCAGGCAGATGGGGAGAGGGAGGTGCTATTTATGTCAGTCATAGGCTGGAAAATATGGAACTCTGTCTGGGGAGGTGAGCAGCTAACCGAGAGTTTGTGAGTCAGGATCAAAGGCAGAACAGTTACCGGGGACGTTACTGTGGGGATCTGTTAGAGACCGCCTGATCAAGAGGACTCTGTGGATGAAGCTCTCTATAGACAGATAGATACGAAAAGCCTCACGCTCGCAGGCACTTGCCCTCATGGGGGATTTCAACCGTCCTGATACCTGTTGGAGGGATGGTACGGCCTGGCATAAGCAATCCAGGAGGTTCCTCAATTATGCAAGACAACTTCTTGGAAGTAATAGAGGAGCCGACAAGGAGAGGTGCCATGCTTGACCTTGTGCTCACCAACAGGGAAGAGCTGGTTGGAAATGTGACGCTCCAGAGCAGCCTTGGATGTAGCGATCATGAGATGGTCGAGTTCAAGATCCTCAGGACAGTGAGAACGGCACACAGCAAGCTCACTGCCCTGGACTTCAAGAAAGCAGACTCTGGTCTCTTCAGGAACCTACTTAGTAAGGTTCCATGGGATAAAGCCCTGGAGGGCAGGGGGCCCATGACTGCTGGTTGATGTTCAAGGATCACCTGCTCCAAGTTTAGGAGTGTTGCATCCTGACTAGAAGGAAATGCATCAGGAGGGCCAGGAGACCTCCGAGGATGGATAAGTAATTGCTGAGGAAACTTAGATGGAAAAAAGAGGCTTATAAAAGGTGAAAGCAATGACAGGTGGCCTAGAAAGAATACAGGGATATTGTCCAGAAAGCTAGGGACCAGGTCAGGAAAGCTAAGGCCCAGTTAGAATTAAATCTGGCAAGGGATGTGAAAGGTAACAGGAAGGGCTTCTATAGTTATGTAGCAAACAAAAGACAGAGTAGGGATAATGTGAGTCCTCTCCAGAAGCTAACGGGAGAACTGCTTACCCTTTATTTGGAGAAGGCTGAGGTTCTCAATGATATCTTTGCCTCAGTCTTCACCGGCAAGTGCTTTGACCACGCTGCCCAAGTCTTGGAAGGCAGACTCAGAGACTGAGAATGAAGACCTTAGGCCCACTGTAGGACAGGATCAGGTTCGAGATCATCTTAAGAACCTGAACATGCACAAATCCAAGGGACTTGATGAAATCCATCAGCAGGTCCTGAAGGAGCTGGCAGATGAGGTTGCTAAGCCACTGTCCATCACATTTGAGAAATCATGGCAGTCAGATGAAGTTCCTGATGACTGGAAAAAGTGAAATATAACCCCCATTTTCAAGAACGGGAAAACGGATGACCCAGGGAACCACAGACCAGTCAGTCTCGCCTCTGTGCCTGGCAAAATCTTGGAACAGATTCTCCTAGAAGGCATGCTAAGGCACATGAAAAACAACGAGATGGTTGGTGACAGCCAGCATGGCTTCATTAGGGGGAAGTCCTGCCTGACCAATCTGGTGGCCTTCTATGATGGGGCTACAGAACTGATGGACAGGGGCAGAGCAGTTGACGACATCTACCTGGAATCTACCTGGACTTGTACAAAGTGTTAGACACTGTCCCGCATGACATCCTTGTCTCCATATTGGAGAGACATCAATTTGATAGATGGACCACTCAATGGATAAAGAACTGGCTGGATGGCTGCACGCAAAGAGTTGTGGTCAATGGCTCAATGTCCGGCTGGAGACCAGTAACGAGTGGTGTCCCTCAGGGATCAGTGTTGG
>JANHGB010039501.1:1624-14533 GCA_026283785.1 Coracopsis vasa
TGCCTATCCCACATTGGCCTTTTTAGTCATCAGCGCGCTTGTAGTAAGCGTGGGTAAAGCCCTTCCCAAAATCTTCGATCACGAAGTCAAGCCATCATCATCATCACCTAAAGCTCTTAATTTTTTTTCTTTTACTTCATGCAGTGCTAAGGAGACAGCACACCTCCTGCACATAACAGAAAACAGACCAGAATAAATACAGAATAAAAACTGTATAAAGTCCACAAGAAACCATCTGAAATAATGTGAAAGTTATGTACTCAAACACTTCTGATTAGAGTTTTAAGGTGAGTGTCTTGTAGGCTTATGTGTGCATTAATACAGGATTAAAAAAAAAAAGGAAGGAAAAGATTTCCCCTCATTAACTAATGAACACAGATTGAGAAATCCCCTCTTAAAAAATGCTCATTTACCTTTGGCTAAACAAAATTGAGATCAGAGAGATAAGGTTAAACTTTAGAACAAAATTAATGATGTTAATTTTAACTCTTGCTGTTCTTTAATTATTGATGTCAATATTGATATCAATATATTGCTGTCCTTAAAGATTCAGGCATTTATAAATACATCCACATAGGTATGGCTGCAAATCAATCTTGGTCTTCAGCCAGCTAGCTGGAATTCCTTATTCAACAAAAATACAAGTATTATCTGTTTACACAGTTGTCTGAAAAAAGTTTAGAAAAGTGAAAATAAGGTGCAACTCTTCCTAACACAGGGTGAATTTAAAGCAGTTCCAGTGAAATTGCTCTCAATTGCCCCACAATTCAGGGGCAAACCTTTTTCCAATGAGCAGGTACAGTGTGAGCAAGGGCAATCATCTTGTAAGTCTGAAAGGACAGGTTGTGTTCCATCATACAGTTAGTCTTCTGAAATTGATGGTATGATCATTTTGAAGTTTTTCTATGGACCATATCCTAATATTTCTCCACCAGTAACAATGATTTTCAGTCACATCAAGCTGTTCAAGTTAACCTGGATAAAATCCTAAAGAGGCAAATATTTCAGTAAAGAATTCCTCCACTTATTTTCAGAACCAACTGTTCATTACTAGAATACCTAATGTGAGAGTCCTGTAAGTAACATAACGTTGATATTGTGTTGATGATTATGATACTGACTTGCCAAAGGCAGAATGCAAATATACTGTCTCCATGCATCCTGTATGTATATATTGTCATTCTGTAAAACTAAAAAAAAGACAAACCTATGTGCTAGTGGAAATTCTAAAGGTTATTTTTATTCTTATTGAAGTTCCACACAGTTCCTTATCCATAGCTTTTAAATTACCGTCCAAACATGAAAGTCATACCTCCTTTTTGCAGATAGAGATACTAGTGCGAAAGGCAGGTATGAGGGGAGCAATTAATCCCAAACTCTCACAAAACATCAGTATGACAGACTTGTTAGATGCCAGCCATGCTGCTGTTAAGATAAAAGTAGAACAACTTAACAATGATGTTAATTTGCTTTTCATTGATACTTGAACTGCAGATACAGAATATGGAAGCTCAGCTGAGTAAACAGACTTGCAAGTCCAAAATGATCATCAGTATCTACAAATATCAGTTAAGATATGTTAAGATCAGTTCCATATGTGATAGTACAAACAAATAATTTGGAATGTAATTGTTAACAATTAAAG
This sequence comes from Coracopsis vasa, assembly GCA_026283785.1. Lineage (NCBI taxonomy): Eukaryota > Metazoa > Chordata > Aves > Psittaciformes > Psittacidae > Coracopsis > Coracopsis vasa. Next base: position 3,270 of record JANHGB010039501.1, read on the forward strand.
GTTTCATTTGGCAGAATGAAAGAATCATTAATGCTTTTTCAAGCCCCTCTGAACAGGCAGGACAAATGTTTGTTGTAAGTATGTATATTACAAAAGCAGATATCAGTTTCTGCTCAGACATCTATTTCTTGTACTTTGTATTCTTCCAATCTATTGTTGATACACATTACTTTTGGTATCAGTAATAGATACGTGCAATGTACATTTTATGGCTATGTCACCAATCAAAAAGTATGTCCCATTCCACATATTGGAAATCTTTATGCTCCATACTTGGGCTAGATTTATAACTTTTAATTTCCCTATATGGCTCAGGACACTGTATTAATTTATACAGTTGTTAGCGTGCTTCCATTAATTTATGGAATTGTACTTTTATAAGTGCCTTGAAATTGCTTAATAGAAAATGTAGCTACTGAAATAAGAGCTTGCATACATTTCTTTGTTTTTTAACAGGAGATAGCTCACCTTTTATTTTTTTCCGAATTATATAAACATGTGAGTTACTTTCATGGCCCAAGGGTTTGGTAATAACTAATACACTAAAAAAACATTATGTAAATATTATCATTCCTGCTGATTGCCCTCAAAATTGCATTCAGTCCATATATGAAAAAGCCAAAAGTGAAATTTTTTAGGATTGTTCTCTGCAAGGCTTTTCTTAGTTTCAGATATTTCAAATCCTTATGCCTCACATATCTTTTTTGGAATGCTGTAGTAATTCTAGTTTAGGGACAACACAGGGAGGTTAAAACATAGGGAAATACCTGTATGTTTTTGTTAATAGCTTACATTCTATGCAGCGCCAAAGATTGGAAGCCCCAAGTTGGAAGTTCCAGGGAAGAAGGAAAAACAAACAAACAAAAAAAAAAAAACCCAACCAACAAAAAAATAACCAGTAAAACAGTTCAAAGACTGGGAGATTTTTGTAAGAGAAAAACTGAAATAGTAAAGTGAATGTGATGATGGATAGAAAGGCGAACCAAACTGAAAGTCCTGGGATATGCTTAGATGTTTTACTTTGAAGTTATGTGCAGATTTGAGTTTCCACTGTCCTGCACTCAGTGTCATCATTTATTCTGTGGAAGGTGAGTGTAAAATATAGCAAAAATGATCTCAGTTTGATTTGGCTACTTTGCGCTAACTCTGGGAGGCTATTAATGACCGCTGACAGTGAAAGGCAAGGAAACAATTAGACACTTGTATTTAAATATTTAATTTGCATTCTGGAATATGATCAGTCATCAACTTTATAAACTGCATCTCAATCACTTGTTCTGACTCAGCTGTACTACATTTTTTTCATCTTCCTTTTCAGCTCAAGGTGAAAGTCAAGAGATAATTGCAATTTTGTTCTGTTCATTGTGAAATACTTTAGCAGTAGCTGGCATAAGTGTTGGGAGCTCTGTGTCAAGAGGGAGGGGAAGAAGAAGGGAGAGGGAAGTTTTGCAGGGAGAAGGGGAGTAGAAGTAATTTTTTTCTGGGATAGCAGGTATTTCTTTATGCTTAAGGACAGAAGGAGAAAAATTTATTGTTCATTCAAAACTAATAGGCTCTGCTGGTTCATTAGTGTAGAAACATTCAGCTACACTGAAATGAAAATATTAATAGATGGGCTTGAATGAGTTTAAGGCTATTGTAAATAGCAGGAATTAGGGCAATACATAAGGCATATGGTTTGGAAGTATTTCTTGTAGGATGTTTTTCCAAATCCTTGACACTCTGATCTGAAAAACATCAATATAAAACAGCAAATGGGGATTCCTTTTGTCCATCTATTTAGGGAACACAAGTGAGACATGTGAGGAAATTGAGGAGTAGGAGGTGAAATGTGCTGTGGTTCAACAACCAGCCTAATGGCCCCAGGAAGACAGTACTCATGCAAGTTGGGATAGAAGCAATTTCAGTGTGTGCAGGGATCACATGTGGAACAGAAAAGGGAAACGTAACATAAAAGAAGCATAGAGGCAGGCTGAGTCTGGCTGATAAAACACTTCCGTCTTACATATATTGTTTTGTCTGGATTTTGATATTAATTAAAAGGGTGTATGTAACAAGTTAGTGAGTACATATTCTGGGTTTTGTTTACATTCCAGATGTCTCAGTATTTCTCTGATCCTTGTAACATGGCAGCAGCCAAAGGTCAGTTGCTAAATAATGATTGTGACTGAAAATTTCATAACTGTAACAGTTCTGACAAAAACACTACTGCTCTCTCCTTGTTCTTGCACTGCTGCTTGCTACTTTTTCTATACACCACAATGCATCAAGAATTAAATTTCATATCCCAGGCCATTTCAGCATGCAGTGTACTGATTGGGTGAAACTTACAGAATTCTAAAAGGTGGAAAGTTATCACAGTTGGGTTAACAATTCTTCATTGGCAAGGAACTGAAAAGATTAATTTTATTTTTTTTTTTAATCTCCTTTCTTTCTAGCAAAGTGTACAAAAGTTGTTTTTGTTATCCAGGATGATAACTGGATAAAGCAACTAGAATAAATTAGATGGGTTCTTTATGTAACACCAAGTTTTTGCGAACCATACCAGATATGAGAAATGGAAGTATAAAGAATTCATTCAACAAATTGCTGAACATTAGCTTCTGACAGAAAATCCTAATGAAGCTCAAAGAAGTTGCTGACAGTTGGCATCTCCCAAGGTTTGGGTCTCTTAACACAGTGCAAGAAGATTCCAGAAAATACTTATAGGAAAGGAATGGTTTGTTGTTTTTTTATTTATTCTGTTTTTTTTCCTTAACAGTCTTCACTTTACTTTTGAATCATCCTCATATTAAGCAGATATTGTGTACAGGAATGATGAAAAATGGGAGGGTATTATAGCATGTGACAAAGAAAGACTGGAATGGCTCAATGGCAGTGAAGTTAGAAATACAATGTTGCAAATGATCCAGAAAAGAAGTGAGCAAAGCAAAACTCGATAAACTTAGGTCAGCAATAGGATTTGCTAGACAGTTTAATCTCCTATCACTGTTGTTAATAAGTTAAACAACACATCATCGTGTTACTGTCAGAAGCAGGAGGAACAGAACTCTTGGCAGGTTCTTGCTCTTATGAAAAAGCTGAAGTAGAAGGAGAAAAGGAAAAAAATAAAACAGATAAATAGGCTCACCACCCCGTAAATCCAGCAATGTCTTCTCGGTCAAAGAGTTGTAGTCCTTTCACTTGAAACCCTTTACAGTTGAAATCCTTTACAGTTGAAACCCTTTTAGTTGAAACCCTTTAAGCCCTTGCAGCCCTTCTAGCCCATGAACACCTTGGGTCCCAGGGAGCAGCAGCTCATGTTATGTGGCTGTCAGTTTATCAGGTCAGGGTCTCTTGGACCCCTCCCACAGGTGGATACTCATTTCCACGCATGCACATGCGTCATGAGCCACGCTGGAACATTCCAAACAGTGACAGGGGTCTCTGGTGAGCCCAGACCCATTTCACGCTGTGCCCCAACAGGTGGCGCTGTGTCTGTCGCTGTCTGCAGGCAGTTTCTCACCGGGGCAGTTGATATTCATGGTCTCAGCACGGGAAAACATCCTCCACCTTCGCAGGGGAACACAATCCCTGTGCTGCCTCGCCAGGAATGGAACTTAGCCTCCATCAGCTCCTTCTGTCCTTGGCGTTCTTTTGAGACACACACAAAAATGGTCTCTTGACTGTCACACCAAGCTGCTTATATTGCTTCATGTAAGCTCATAGGAAACTTGGAAAGTGTCTAACAGGTTAAGCAGTATGGTCCAGTGTTTACAGAAGGAGCTTAGCATATATGGACCTTGAAAAATTTTTATACGTTGCTGTTTGACTTTCACCATAAAACTCTGTGGCTCACTTTCATCTTACGTAAAATAATGATAATCATACTTGTAGTCAAAATATTAGAAAAAGCTTTATTTTGTATTAAAAATATTGCAAATAATTGTTCTATAATGTTTATTTCACCAAAATTTTAGGGGTTTATGTGTTTTTTTTTCTTGTTGCTGTTGTTGTTTGTTTTTTACCATGAGATCAAGGAAGTAGAGACATCATCAGCTATTACACTCTATAAACAAAGAATTTAGGGGTGTTTTGCTCAGAGGCTGGCAATCAGAGCAACATTTCTTTGTTACGTGGCAGTTGAGCCTTGAGAAGAGCTTAATGATTTTCAGAAAGTTCCTTCTATCGTTTGAAAGAAAGTTCACAAGTTTATCTAGGAACTGATATGCTAACGGACTGTAGTACAATTGCAAACTATTTGAATAATGTAGCTAAGGTCTCATGACAAATTGAAGATGAGAGAAATAAATTGCATTGTAAGAGTAAATGCTGCTTCTGTTTAACAGCTTTCACAAGTATTTCTGAAGATTTCATTCTGCTTGAGAAACAGCCAATGGTTTTTAAACTGTATTCTTTAGCTCTGGTGAATAGAATTTAATGCATATATTTTAACTCTGGAAGGCGGCTGTTTCCTTCTAAAACAGATGTGCCAGGTTTTCGGGGCAAGTTGCTTGCTAACACATCGTCTTTAGAAGATCTGATGATCTATTATAGAAAAAAAAAATATTTGCCTTCAGATTCCCTTTTTATGGCTGTAATTCTGCAGCATAATCATTACTCAGAGTGCATGGATAGAAGACTTCTGATTAGCACTGCTATGGCTTTCTCAGGTTATAGCAGAAGACTCCACTAAATCTATGTAACAGCTTTTGCCTTGCTACTGTCATACATTCTATTTAGGGCATAGGTATTTGGATCCAAATAAAATTCAGAATAAGACATTGTATTCTAATAATTCAGTTATTGCCAAAAAATTCTGTGCTAAAATATCAGAACTTCATAAAGTGGAATAAAGTTAGGTTGCTTGCATTTCTGACTGAAAATTTCTTATTACTTGAGAATAGGAAGTAGGACACACAGTGTCAGTGTAAGTGAATTCTACCAAATTAATTTGCATTTAGTACTACCAAGAAAGCGTTAAGACTAGGACCTTCATCTTTGATTATCTTTGGCATTGTTAGCTTCATATGGCACTGTGTATGGCAGATCTGCTTTTCCGCAGAAGAAACATCTGAGATAAACCGATAAGCTATTCCCAGAAGAGGCTGAAGGACTTAATTGTGTGATAAAATCTGCATTAAAATGCTGTAAGGGCTCTCAGCTCACACACAAGCTCTCCACAAATTAATCTGTCAGTGTGACTTAGGAAATTTAGTGTTGGGGTTGTTTTGGGGTATGTTCAAATGTTACGAAGACCCAACAAGGGTTACAAAGAAATCTAATCCATTCCCTTATTTAATTCCCAAATTTTCAGTATATTTAACAGTGAGTAGACCTTATGATATGTGTCAGGTTTTTTTACCTACATTGATTAAATTATGTGATTGTGATAGCATTTACTAATATTATTACTTCTGGTTTTGGTATTTTTTAGAAAAGATATTGTTGTGAAGAGTAGTAGATCTGATGTCTAGTACTGAACAACTTTTTGGAATATCTTACAACTGGATTCCTTTTTAATGTTATCTAAGATATAATTTAAATATTTTTGGGTCAAATTTTGAGTCATCTGAAAAAAAAAGGATAATGAGCAGGACATGTACATTTGGATATTTTATTTCCAAAATTCTGTCACATTTGATCATGTATGTCTCTTGTTAGTACTTTCTGAATCAGAGATGAGCTTGAATCATGAGTGTGAACACTCTGAAATATTAGAATATTTGGGATTTGGCCAAATTTCTGCCCATCACTTAATGCCAAGAGTGGGTCTGGTTTTAATTTGCTGTGCTGAAATTTATTGTCCGAAAACTTTTCCCTTTTGTCTTTCTAGAATCTGCCCAACATCATTTGAACAGCAGAAGGGAGCCAAGTAAAAAGAACAGGCACAAGCGATCCAAGTCCAAAGAAGTTTTCCATCACACTTTAAGTGACTCAAATTGAGTTTTAATTTACATGTTAGATTTAATATCACACTCATTGCATATTAATTAAATAGCAATGGATCATTTACCAGCCCATTTAATGAGGTGTAACAGTGGCTGCATGTAAAATATACAGATGCTGTTATCACACTGTTCTTAAACCTCAGTAAATCTGCTTGAATAATTACTAGTGCTTCAGCAAATTCAGTAGCTGACGCACCCTTACATTAATTCATTGGTGTAATTGACACAAACAGGTACCAAGTAACTTCCAAGAGCCTGTGCTCCTGTTCTTCTGCATAATCACTAAGAGCATCAGAAGTCTAATCCTTACTGGTTTTAATTGCATCAGAACTAAACAAGGAATAAAAATGGCATGAATAAAAAACTAAAGGTCGCTATATTTAACTTGGAGTTTGCCTCACAAGACTGAATAGCTGGTATAATTTTAGTATGTAGTGATTGCTTCTCTACTTATGATTATGGGCAAACTATTAGGAATAGTAGGTGCTATACTGTCAACATTATACATTTTATCAGCCTGAAGGCATCATGGATTCAGAATAATGCTACAAACTTTGTGTATGAAACTGGCTTGCATTATTTCTTGGCTACAGGTTCCAGAAGAATAACTACTCTCTTCCTTTGATTTCCCCTGACTGAGGTCTGGGCAGACAGCTTACACAGAAAGTGATGTCTTGATCGCTGGCTATTTCCCACTTTGTAAGGACAAGTGGCTATCTCATGGTCATACTGTAAATACTTTTTTTGCCAAATGGATTTAAAAAGTCAATCTTTTAACAGATGTTTGGGGGCTCTAACCTACATGCTATTTAGCAGTAATTGCTGTTGTGTTTAAAAGATTGTTTTATGTAGGCTCCTTGTGTTGCACATACAGTGCCACCTTAGCAAAGTCACTCTCAGACAAGAAACAATCTGATGTCTTATGAGTTGGTTCTCAGACAGAGCTCAGAAGCAGGACAATCAGGCATGACCAAATTAAGAGCAACTGACCTATTTACTCTCAGAACTCGAAAAGAAGCATAAAGAGAAGGAAAGACCTTAATATGTAGGCTGCAGCTCTAGAGGAAAAGTAGCATGGAATAAATTTAAGGTGTTAGGCTGCTGTTTCAGACTTTCGGTGTAATTTAATGGTTAGATGGTCTAGCACCCACAAGGTTTTATAAATGTTTGGGTATTTCAAATAATTTGCTTGCTGTTAGTTAATTAAGGAGTTCTCACGTTCTAGTTTTGACTAATGAAAATAAATCAAGCTTTCTTTCGTGAGCTTAAGTGCTAATATTTTTCCTGCTCTTTTAAAGTTAAATTTACTTATTTCTAGTGAATAGACATCTTTGGCTGCCTTACACATAGATGTGCTCCAGTTTGTAATCTTTTTAACTATTCAATGTTTCTAAAACTCATGACCTTAATTTTTCCAGATCATTTATTGACAATGGGAAGGAGGAAGTAATTTTCTTATCTCTGTCTTCACTTTTTAAAAGATCCCAAATAAAAAATTAAACAAACCCCCTGTTTAGTTGGAATGGAAACATAAACTTACACCTACATCAGAGGCTTTGAAGTTCTTTAACATTATTCATAATTATGTTTAAGTCTTCTTAGTAGAGAAGGTTGCCTTATTTTTTCCATTTTATAGATGAGAAACTGGGAGAGGGGGGGCGGAAAAGTGTTGAAGAGGCTTGAAGTGTTACAAGATATCAGTCAGTTATGGCCAAGCTTCTTAATATTTATTTATATGTTAATTTGTTTTCATGGTTATAGTTTTGTCAGAATATAACCTTGTTGTGCAGTGCAGTTAATATCAACATACTTGACTAAAACTTTGAGGCAAAATAAACCAAGGGATTTCCTGTCAGCAGCAAATCAGCAGATAAAATGGCCATGAGGCTAAATTCTTGTCTAATGTATATCCTGCCTAACATCACTGAGTTCAGTGTTGCTGTTTGATTAATGGTCTCTATAGTTAACGAAGCTGTACTACTGTAATGAAGGGAAAAACTATGGTCCATTGACTTTCATGGAGTGACACTGATCATATATTGGTGCAAGTCTAGGGCCTTATCTTGTGCAAGCTGACCAGGATTTACAAGACTTATATGTTGATTTGTTATAGTTCAGTATAAACCACATCAAACCAAAAGGCTATATAAACCAGTGTCTTACCTCCAACAGTAGTGAGTGCCAGATATTCAGAAAAAGAAGCAAACCTCAGAAAAACAAGCTAAATGTTCCAAACTATTACTATAGATCAGAATGGTATTTCCCTTCAGTCTCAGTTTTTATTACAGCATCTATGTCTGGGTTCATGTCTCATACATTTTTATCCAAGCTAATGTAACAGTTCACATTCATGCTGTTTCACATAAATGTTCTGTGTCCTTTTTTTTTTTTCTTTCCCTCCACAAAATTGAAACAAAGTCTATTTGATTGAAGCACATAAATCTCAGATAATTTGGAGGCAACAAGGTATTTTAATTAGGGGTGGCTGACCTTCTCTGAATCCTTGTGTCTCACTAGGAATGACCTTTCACTTTACAGCCTTCTGTTGGACTTTTCAGTTTGGAAAGCCGTTATACATGATCTGTTCTCTCTCAGCCTCACAAGTAAACACTTGCCTATCTGAATTGTCTGATTGAAGCTGGTATTTTGTCATTTTCTTACAGGCTTGGACTTCCTAATCGTGAGTAACTTGATAAAGCAAATGGGCTAGCTGACACAAAATGACAGTCCCAGAGCCATATCTCAGTACGGCAAAACTGTAAGTGTCCTTACTGTTGCGTCCCAAAATCTGATAGTTGTTAAGCTATAGATAAACTGAAACATCTGCTGATGTGGCTGATCAGCCTTGACTCACCTTTGAAATCTGTTGTCTGCCTGCATCTGTTGTTGCTTGTTTTTTTTATATTAGTGGCAATGACTTGGGAACAGCTACTGTCTAGGCACAATACCTGGCATGATGGGCATATAGTTGCCGAGGCACATTCCCTAACTTTGTAAAAATTGGAATACATTATTTAATGACACTCTTGGGTTTAGGTTTTTTAATTAAAAAAAAAATAAAATATCCCCATAATACCAGCCAAGCAAACCAACCTGGAAGGGGCTGGATTATTAGAAAGCTTCCCAAAATTTTCAGGGCTTGCTTTTGAATCTTACTTTGGGTCAAATGATTGTAGAACACTTCCATTCAAAAGATGCACAGAGACAAACTCAGTCAAACTGAACTTGGTCACAAACTGAATTTTTCTCCCAGTAGTTGCTTTTGTCTATGTTGAAGTGCTCTTGAACAATAGAACCATTTCACATACACAGAATAAATGAAAGCATTAGGTAAAATTTAAAATTTCTTCTTAAAGAAGTTCTTTACTGTGAGGGTAGTGAGGCATTGGAACAGGTTGCCCAAAGAAGTGGTAAATGCTCCATCCATGGCAGTGTTCAAGGGTAGGTTGGACAGAGCCTTCGGCAACATGGTCTAGTGTGAGGCGTCCCATGTCAGAAGCAGAAAGGGAGATCGTACTTTCAAATTATAGCAACCAGATCATGTGAGAGAAAATTACAAAAGTTATAAATACAAGGAGGGACAGCATACTACAAATTGTTACTAAAGTTTTCACAATCAGTGTCTCACTTTGTTGCTTCTTTCTATGCAGTAACTATCTGCACTGCTGAGAAGAGCAGTCCCTCTGAGTCTGAGTGGGTATCTGAGGCATCTAATTTTGTGAACATTTGTCCCCTACATGTCTCTTTTTTTCCCTATTAAATGAGTGATGAGATGTTTCGCAGCTTAAAAGGTGCAAGCCTGTGATCAAGCCTTCCTGTGTGATCTTGAGATATTCCTTAAGCCTAGGTTTAGGGAAAAACTTTTGTAAAGCTTTGGGGACTAATTACAGAAAAGAATCTTTAAAATGTGTGTTCAGAGATTGCCTTACTGCATAGTGGTACAACATTTGCAGGCTCCTTAGTTGTTCCTCGGGTAGAGAAAATACACACTTGTACTTCCTTTTGATCATAGAATCATGTAATAATTAGGGTTGGAAAGGACCTTAAGATCATCTAGGTCCAACCCCCCTGCCATGGGCAGGGACACCTCACGCTAAACCATGTCACCCAAGGCTCTGTCCAACTCGGCCTTGAAGACCGCCAGGGATGGAGCATCCACAACTTCCCTGGGCAACCCATTCCAATGCCTCATCACCCTTACAGTAAAGAACTTCCTCCTTATATCCAATCAAAACTTCCCTTGTTTAAGTTTTAACCCGTTACCCCTTGTCCTGTCACTACAGTCCTTAATGAAGAGTCCATACCCAGCATCCCTATAGCTCGTCTTCAGATACTGGAAGGCTGCTATGAGGTCTCCACTCAGCCTTCTCTTCTCCAGGCTGAACAGCCCCAACTTTCTCAACCTATCTTCCTGCAGGAGGTGCTGCAGTCCCCTGATCATCCTCATGGCCTTCCTCTGGACTTGTTCCAACAGCTCCATGCCCTTTTTGTGTTGAGGACACCAAAACTGTGCACAATACTCCAAGTGAGGTCTCACGAGAGCAGAGTAGAGGGGCAGGATCACCTCCTTTGACGTGCTGGTCACGATCCTTTTGATGCGGCCCAGGATATGGTTGGCTTTCTGGGCTGCGAGTGCACACTGAAGCCGGCTCCTGTTCATTTTCTCATCAACCAACACCCCCAAGTCTTTCTCCACAGAGCTGCTCTGAATCTCTTCCCTGCCAAACCTGTAGCTGTGCCTGGGATTGCTCTGACCTAGATGCAGGACCTTGCACTTGGCATGGTTAAACTTCATAGGGCTGGCATCAACTCACCCCACAAGCATGTCAAGATCCCTCTGGATGGCATTCCTTCCCTCCAGCGTATCAACCGAACCACACAGCTTGGTGTCATTGGCAAATTGCTGAGGGCGCACTCAATCCCACTCTCCATGTCCCCGACAAAGATGTTGACCAAGACTGGTCCCAACACCGATCCCTGAGGGACACCACTTGTTACTGGTCTCCAGCTAGCCATTGAGCCATTGACCACAACTCTTTGCCTGCGGCCATCCACCCAGTTCTTTATCCATTGAGTGGTCCACCTATCAAATTGAGGTCTCTCCAATTTAGAGACAAGGTGTCATGTGGGACAGTGTTGAATGCTTTGCACAAGTCCAGGTAGATGACATCAACTGCTCTACCCCTGTCCATCACCTCCGTAGCCCCATCATAGAAGGCCACCAAATTGGTGAGGCAGGATTTCCCCTTAGTGAAGGCATGCTGGCTGTCACCAAGCACCTTGTTGTTTTTCATGTGCCTTAGCATGCCTTCCAGGAGAATCTGCTCCAAGATT
>JANHGB010039502.1:0-54264 GCA_026283785.1 Coracopsis vasa
CAGTTCCGTAGCCCCATCATAGAAGGCCACCAAATTGGTCAGGCAGGATTTCCCCTTAGTGAAGCCATGCTGGCTGTTTTCATTTCAGACTTGCCCACTTTAACTGCCTGTGGCATCCCAGCAGCACCAAGAGGTTATGGGTCACTCCACAGTCAATACTCTTTCATTTCAAGAGCAATGTCAGTTAAAGATGGGACCTGCAGAGACAATTGAAGCTTTGCACAGTGGATGCCTGAGAATTTACTTTATTGCCAGTGGAATATTATCAGTGGAGAAGAGGTGACTGCAGTAAAACTGCCCATTACTTGAAGTCTTACAGGCTAATTCAATCCCTCATTTAGTACAAGGGTTTTCTGGGGCCATGGGAAAATTCCTGATGTGTGCAGGATCACTGCAGGGAGCCAGCCTGTGGGCACACTGGGATGGTGCTCAACGGGACAGCTGCCTCTAGGGTAGCTCCTGCCCTCCTGTGCTCCTTCCCACACTGCTGGGCTGCTTGTGCTATGCTTCCCAAGAGAAGGAGTAGCACTGAAACTCAGTGCCACAACAAAAGGCACCTTAAACCTCAGGAATGCCAGCAGCATGTGTCTCAGGGATGGGACAGGCTTGCACACACAGTGTTTATGTGATTCCCACAGCCATGGCTTGTGAGAGAGAGAAGAGTTCAGAGGTGAAAAGTGTACTTGTGTGTGTGCTTTATACAGCCTAAAAACTTAGAGGGCCAAATTTGATTCTTGACCTTCATTTCCTTCAGATTCACAGAGCCAAGAGAGACTGCGGGCAGAAGTAAACTAGGAGCTGGTCAGGAAACAGATTTATGGGCTTATAAAAGCTCAGGAAGTACAAAACCAGCCTTGTACCCAATCCATACACACACAAGTGCATCCATGCATGTACACACAGATCCCAGATCACACACTATTATGTTGGTTTCATTCTGCAGTACCACCTTGCCTCCCTTTACAGCTGTGCTTCATCTTTCCATTCCTTCCTCATGAAGCATCTCAGCAGCCTCAGAAGCATGGCACAGACTGCTTGAATAATTAATTGTGTGTTCATGGTGTTCATGAAGTGTCTGAACCTCCTCTAGCTTGCTGAGCTGAGAGGAGATCCTGGGAAGAGGACCACCATCCCATTATGCCCTACCTCTCACTCTCCATGAGCTTCTACAGGCATCTCTTGAGCTCACTGAAACCCTTTTGCTTTGCCTTTGTTGTAAGGCCAGAGCAAACACATTTCACCCCAAAAGACCACCAGTATTTCACCCTACCCTGCCCAAGCAAAGTTACAACAGCAGAAACTCAGGCACTTTGCCACCTTACTTACACTGCCCTCCTGCATTGCTTCCTTACGCTTCATATATTGTCTGCCAATAAAACTCCATTCCCATTTGCTGAAGCTCAGTATTCTGCCTTTAGCATTTCAAACTGATGCTTGTGAGAACAGAAACTATGTTCACTTGTAAATCAAACCGAAACAAACACACGTGCATGCAGAAATACTGGCAAAACAAATGACGCAGGCAGCATGTGTTCTCTCTAACACTTGTTTTCAGCCTGCTGAGACAGGCGTCTCCTGAAAGTTTTCTCTCTTCCAAAGCAGAGAAAAAGTGCATTTCTTTGATCTAATCCAATCATTTTCAGTTCTGGAGCTGAGGCAGTATTGTGCTTGCCCTTACTCTGCCACTGTTCTTATCTTTTCTGTGGTGTAACCCACTGCAGTGGCAGGACAAGACACACCAGAGCAGTGTGCAGCAACCCCATCACCAATCTCAGCTGCTCTTTGTGTCAACACCACCTTAGGCCCTTTCCACCCAGAGCTGTAAGCAAGTTCTTGCTAAGCCAAAAGCAAGAAGACAGCTGCTTTGACAATGGGTACAGTGGCTACAAAAGCAGGAACCAACCCCAGAAGAATAAAGTGCTCCAGGAGCCAGAGGAGTTTCCTTTTCGCTCTTTTCTCAAGTCTCCTTGGTCTGCTGAAGCAGCCTCTTGTGAAACTACAGCAACAAGTAAAAAGGTCATACCTGGTTAAGCAGATGATAGGATGCTGTGTCTGGCTCTTAAACAAGGGAAACTCTCTGTTCCTATAAAGAAATAGAGAAAAACATGCTCTATTTAGTCTCTGTTCAGTGAATTTCGCATAAACTCAACACTATGAGGACTACAAGATGCTGTAAATGTGTACACTTACGTTCCAGCCTTTTTCTCTCAGCTTTGATTCCCAAGGCTCACTAGAGACGCATTAATTCAGATCCCTGTTATGTCCAGCCTGCTTTGGGACCACCAAGGAGCTGCTAAATCCTTAGGCCTGCCCTAAGAAAAGCTGGCAATGGCTCCAAAATGCCACTTTCCTTGGATTCAGGGAAAGCAAATGGAGCACAGCACACCCCCAAGCCAGCCTCCCTCCACTGGGAGACCTGGCAGGCTGCTACATCCACAGCTTCTGCTGCAGGAGCATCTGAGGCAGGAACAAGGAAAGTGTCTGCCAAGATGCCCAGAAAGTAATGGAAGAAGATCAGGAGCCCCCCACTGACTTCCCAGCATGACACTTCCCAGCACCCAGAAGTATCAATGCAGGGAACTCCTCCATTTTCTTCTTAAACCTGTTTTTCTTGCCTCACTTGCATAGCAGAGGGCCTTTTTGCCACATGTATCTCTGAGTATCCCCTAAGTATCCTCTCAGACGCTTGTAACTGTGCTGCTTTTAATTGTGCAGAACTTAATTCCCCATATATGATACCTGACTCAAGCTAATGCTTCTCTTTGGGAGTTGTTTCTTTCAAGGTTCAGCAAGAACAGGCCAGGCATTTCCAAGAACCAGATTAGTGAGAAATACATGACTAAAACCAAGTTAAAAAGAAGGATAGGATTAAGGTAGTGAGGAAAAATAGGATACAAGTGTGGAATTAAAGAGAATCATAATGCATATACACAAAGGGGACCAACCTTGAGCTGGAGTTCATGCTTTTCCTATTTCCAAGCTTGGACTCTCATCCTTCAACACTGAGTTACTCTCCTTGCCTACACCATGTCAGTGGCATGGGGCTGTGCTAACCACAGCTTTCCACCAGTTTGCCCAGTTCCCATCCAGCAGGAATGGAAAGATTTTGCTGCCTTGAATGGGGAAGGTTTCAGATGGTCCTGACAGCAAATAAATGGGGAGCGACTGCTCCACCTTACTGCAGAGGCTGCCATCAGAGTGCACCATTCACTTACAGGCAATAACTAGTTACACTAAGTGAGCTATGTGGAGATGAGGCTCCAGCCAGCATCAATCCTACCCCCCCACTGCAGGATGAAGAGGAATGTTAAAATGAGCTAATTAAATTTGCTCTGGCTCAGCAAAAAGCTCGATGTTCTCAACAGCTGAGTGCTGAGCACTCGCATCCCAACAGCCCTCTGATGTGTCACTGGTGCAAAGCAATGGCCATGGAGCCAGAATCAGGGGAGGCAGATGCTCGCCTCTTGGCAGAGGTAGTAGCAGAAGACAGGAACATCAATAGAAAGATAGACACACCTGCAGCAGGTGTGCCCGATGATCAGAGGGCATTTTGACATCAAAAAGTCTCCTTTCTGTTTTCACATTGTCTACCGCCATTGAACATAGAACCACAGAATGGTTTGTGTTGGAAAGGACCTTAAACATACACTCTAATAGGCTGAACTGAACCCCCCCTGCTAAAGGTCGACTGCAATAAATGTGGCTTTAGCCAGCAGCAGAATGCCAAAAATACCAGACAATCAAAACAGAGATGCCAGAAGCGGGAGGCAGCTCTGCTGCCCCAGGAATTTGCTGGGGACAGGCTGTAATCAGCATTCCCACCTCTTGCTGACCAGGAAGAAAATGAGATGTTTCAAAGATTCCTCCCCTACAAAACAGATTAGAGACTCCCCCACACCGAGGAGCCAACAGCTCCGTGCTTGGGGCAGCTGTCTAAGAAGCAAGAAGTTAACATTCAAGCGCCTGGTTGGAACCTGGCACCACATGCATGAATGGGGTTTTTGACCTCCTATGAGCATCTTCTAATAACCACAGTACAGAACGTGTTAGGAAAGGTTTCTTTGTGTTTGTTTTACTCCCCGACCCTCTTGCTTCAGACAGAACCCCCTGAAGAACCTATCCCAGTAAGAAAGTCACTGAAATTGGTACAGTCTTTAGAAAAGCTTCATGTTTTGATGCAGGAAAATGCTGGCTTGCTGATGCACTGGAGCCAGGAGAGCACCTGGGCTGCTCCAAGCATTGCCCTTCCCAGGGACAGGGCACACTACAGACAAGCTGATTGTCACTCCTAATGGGAAGCTGCCATCAGCAGATTCTTCAGTCTCGGATATGGAAACCTTTATCAAGACAATGCAAGCTTATCACAATGCAGAACCCTTGCTGAAGTCTCATTCACAGACTCAGAATGCTAAGTGCACTCAGCATGCATTTCCTTTCACTGAAGAACATGTACAGGTTTCTGCTGATGCAGACTTATGCAGGTCTCGACAGCTCTAGGCTGGATGCACTGTGACCTAGCATCAAATGGATACAGGTACCTGTTTACTTTGCGTCTTCCATTCACCCTGTGGGTAGAGCATGTCACTGACTGCATCCTAACTTCCCCTGTTGTATATATTAGGGATTACATGTCCTTCTTTTTGTTAAATACCTTGACATTTACCTATAAAAACTGATAGAAAAAAACCCAATGTGCATATATATACACACACAACAGAGGACTAAGTCTTGTTTTTATGCACAAGGTATTTGTAACTATTCTTCACTAACACCTACTCCTGCTTCTCCTCTTATTAAACGTTAAGAAGCACCCTGGCTTGATAGATGTATACATTTTATTCAGATAAAGAATATATCTGTATTTTACAGGAGCTGTTTCCCTTTCCTTCCTTTTGGGGGACTGTTTCAAAGAGTCCTGGATCACCCATCCAACAACACACCCATTCGGCACAGCTATCTGTGATGAAAATAGTAAGGACCAAGTGCATACTCTTCCTAAGCTGTTCCACTTCTTCCCCTCAGGAAAGAGCTGTGCTGTTATCCTCAGCCCACCCACCTGAGGCCCTGACCCTGCCTTGCACAGTCCCATTGGCTTCACTGAGCTCCTGCCCAACTGCACAGTTAAGAGTAGAAACCCTTCCATGTGGGAGCTTGTTTTTGCTACATATTCGCTCAGAGCAGTGTGCAAACAACGGTAAAAACCTAAATTGCTGCAAATTACTTTTAAGCATTTAGTGTTTTGCTCAACAATGCATTTTACACACATTAGTCTGCAAACACTAAGGCTGCAAATGGATCTGATCCATTAGCACCAAAGCTTTCCACACAGCTTTTCCTTTTAGAGTACACTCCTCCTCCCTCCTGCTTTCTATGCCCCCCCATGTTTTCCCAGCTGGTGTTGATGTGGAGAGCAAATGTCTTCCAAGCACTGCAGCTAAAGGAGGTGATCCAGAGGCCAGGTTCTGCTGGTGTAAATTGCTGAGCATGAGCAGAAGTCAGTAGCTTACCCTGCCTGCAGACATGGCCCAGAAATTGAGGAAGGACTGCAGTAGGATGCTGCCTTAACTCCAGAATCAAGAGTCCAGCGCCACTCTCAGCATTGATGCCAGCTCACTGTATGAGCATTCCCACTGCTCATCCAGTGACTACAGCAATCTCCTTTCACTGTAACATCCACTTCAAAGGATTCAGTAGTTTAAAAGCAAGCCCCACAAGTTGAGAAAATCTATTCATGGGGAAAAGCATCTTGGGGATGCTAACTGCTAGTCTGAGCAGCTCACAGCCATGAAGGCAGAGGAAACAAGAGGCAGGCTGGGTACGACCCTGAGGAGGAGATGGGGGAGATGAAAAGCTCTCTCAGCATCCAAGAAACTTGGTAACTGGAGCCTGAAATACTCTGCAGACAGGAGACACTGCTCAATCATTTATGGAAGTCAAGGTAAGCAGTGTCAGCATAGCTGGCTTGGGAGGAAACAGTTTGCTCACCCTCTTGACACAGAAGTAACTTGGCTACATTAGTGGCTGCCAGTAAGTAAGGAATAAAGAAAGGAAACAGAACGATAAGGAAAGCAAAGGATAAAATGAGTACATCAGTGTTTTCACAGCTTGCATAGAGCAGCCCAGCTAGGACCCTAAGGGGGTTTGTTTCACGAACCTCAGAGATGGAGACAATTGGTACATTTGATGAAAATACATGGTGTCTGGGCTTTATAAATGGTGTCTCTAACAGTGTATCTGATTTTATAAATAGCAGGGAAAGAAATGGTTCTGATGACAATTACTGCCGAGGCATTTTGCCGCGACTACTGGCACAGTGCTGTCATTAACACTCCATTTCTCTTCACCACAACTTCTTTCCTTTGTAGTTGCTCAGTGAAGATAGGTCTGGGGGCTGTTTTCCTGGTCTTGTCAAGATGAATTTTAATGCATACTGCCTGAAAGATGCGCCACCTGCTATTTTATATCTATAATTTATTGTATAATGAGCTCCTATAAATCCTCATGATAGCTTAAGAGACTTGCAGAATGAATTGCTGGCCTAGTTTTTTCTCACTTCGTCAGCAAAGCAGGACCGGCTCGGGTCACTTTGAGCTCCTCCAGACACCCCCTTTGGCTGCAGCTCTGGCTGGCTTCGTCCACAGAAGAATCTGGCCTCCAGGAGAAGGGCCATTGTAAGGCTCTCACTGCTGCCATAGCAATGATAGCTTTTGCCATTTGCTTTTAGAAGTCTCATCTCTTTCAGATACCCATCAAACCGCTATATGGGCACAAGCTGTGTCTTCACATGCTGGAGAGGAAAAGCTCACTCAAGAATCCTTTCTGGACAAGGACTGTGTGCTACAGTCATTTAGTGAAACAGAAACCAGCAACCCAGCACGTTGGCAGCCAGGAGAAAGTCCTTAGTTAAGACCTGGGACTGTGAAATCTTCCATCTATTAGGGGCACCCTGTCCTCACCTCAGTATCACACACCACAAGGCATGTTTCCACACTTCAGTCTAGCACCACACACACAGAGCTCCCATAGGGAGCTGGAGGCTTTGGGACATCACTTTGCATTCCCCCTACCTCTCAGGGCCAAGACCTTGCCAAACACTAAATGAAAGGCGGGGGGGGGGGGAAACCCAACCCTGCTTCAGAATAAGGGTACTGTACTACATGCATCTCATTAAACACTGCATTTAATCTGGTTTTGGACTAACAGCACTTTCTAAAACCAGCCATAGCCTTCAGTAAGCTCATGGATGCAAAACCAAAAGCGTGTGTTGAAACGAGACTGTTCCTAAGCAAATAAAGCCACGATGTGCCAAGACTGCAGAGGGCTTTCTGTCTCAGTCATGAATGGCAGACACCATCAACAGAGAAAATCAGCCACTGCCTTTCATCTCTGTACAAAAGCCTTGAGAGCCAAGCTGCTGCACACTGGCAGCAGAGGAGTCTTTCCCTCAGACAGCACATTAATTTGGAGGGAGGAAAAGGAGAGGAAGGGATGAAGGAAGAAGAGGGCCTGAGGACAAAGTGTTGGGACAAAGAGTCATGGCTGGGCAGAGCCATTTCAGCTTTGCTAAGCATGGATTTAGGGAAGCTGGAGATGCACTGCTCAGATGGGAGCCTGCACATCTGGATGAGCCTGACATGAGCACACAGCACAGACCAGCCATGGGTCCACACTGTCGACACTGCTGCTCCAGGGACTACTCCAACCCCGCAGCAATGAGGGCATGTTCTGAGCTGCTGGTGTTAAGTCCTGTCCTGGCAGAAGATTCACCCCAGAGGGAAAGCAGCAGCACATCACTCCATGATAAGCTCTATGCTCTCTTGTCTGAAGTTAAAGGTAGGGCTCCTTTCCTGCATCATCCAGGACTGTAATACAGCTATAGCCCATGTGTGGGGTGGGTGGAGGTGGACACACAAGGCAGCTGCAACAACTGCCTTCCACGGGACAGCACAGGAGTCTTTCACCATTCCTGGTGGTCTTAAGGAGCAGGAAGGTGGCTTTCTGCAGCTGAGAAATTAAGGACGTCAAAGAAGGGGTTAAAAAGCACAAGCCACTGCATTGGCTTGGCTCCATCCTCTTGCTTGAAGATCTTACTTGGATGGGGTTTGAACTAGATCACCTCTAAGGTCCCTTCCAACCCAACCATTCTGTGATTCTAAGCTCCTTTTCTAACACACCAGTTCTGTTGATCCTGCAGATCTTCCTGTGATGTACTAGGCAGACAGAAAATTCCCTCAATACCTCCTATACCCAAGAGCCAACTTGGTATTTCAGGGGTGATAGAAAAGCAAGCATGCCACAATTAAAATGTCACTTATTTTGCTTAGGTTGAGTTTCCTTTTTTGTCAGTGTGATATTATTGTAAGTGTCAAACTTTAGATGATTCTGAGGAAAAGTGATAAAATCCCATTTTATAGGTTTGTAGACTGAACCTTACTGTGGGTAAGAGTGGGTTACTGCCTGAGACAGAGAGAAAACCAGCTCTTGCCTCTAGTAATAAGGTCAAACATATATCCCCAGCATTGCCCCTGATGCAACACAGTGTGTAACCCCACAACCCTGTCGTAACCAAGTGCAGCCTTTTCCCAACATGCCTGCTAACACAAATTACATGATGCCAGGAAAAGAGCAACAGTTCAGGATTCAGGGCTGCTCTGGGGCTGCATGGGGAAGCCACGTTAGCCTACAACCAGTCCACAGGTTTCTGTGATCAGCTGGCTGTATGTGAGCTCTAATTTTAAAGGCTCCAAAGTTAACTTTGAGGAGCAGAGAGCAGTTGTGTGGTACCCATAGTAACAGTTTAAGCTGCAGTTTTATACTGAGATGGATATATTTGAGATAGTAAGGCCTAAAGCACCAGATTAAACAAGGAAGGGGCACAGAAGACATTGGCTAGATCACATCTTCGAAGGCACAGCTCCGACGTTGTGGGATATGTGCCACCAGAGATGCCCAAGACAAATACAAATGGCATAAAACCATGGCCTGAAGACCTCCACCTGGGAACAACCATGCTAGGGGATGTAGCACAGGTCAGCAGGCATTCCCAGCCTATTGCTGCAGAAATATTAGTACCATACTTTGTATTTCTGCTCCTTCCTTCTCCCTAGTTTACAGCATCCCAGCCAAGTAGTGGTGTGGGGGAACTGACCACATCCTATGGCGCCTTATGGAAGTTTTAGTGGCACTATTTGGGTACAAACCACATTGCTGTGCTCATGATCACACTACAGACCCATTCACACGCGTTCCAGTAATACATGCACTTCCCATGCACAATACAACTGCAGAGCAAAAGTTCCAGAGGCTTTAAACCTTTTATCTTTTAAATCACCTCTAAACTGCTTATCTCCATTAGCAATCTGGGATGCACAAGTCACCTGTCACAGGGTGAAGGGGAATTAAGTAAACCAAAGTCTTTTGGTAGTTGACAACTGGAAGCTTTTTGCTTGCTTTGCTGGGGATTTTCCAGACATCCTCTCCTGCTGTCATTGCCTCCACATCTGCCCCTCTGGAGCGCTCCATCACTCCCTGCACATCCCAGCCAGGCACTCCAGGAACAGTATCTACAAACTGTTATCAGCCGAATGAGCCCACAGCACACAGCCCACCAAACACCTCCCCTGTGCAGCTGCAGAGGCTCTGGGGAAGCCTCTCAGGTGCCTTCACCAAAAGATACCTACAGACTGGACTTCTAGCCTGGGAAGTGCCTGCCTCCCTTCTATGCCAAGGTAGAGCTCACCAGAGGCCACAGCCAAGACCTCACCAGGGCCTGTAGCAAGAACCCAAAGTGAGAGATGGCTTAGAAGGAGACAGGGGACGAGAGCAGCCCTTGAGGATAGGATCAGCACCGTCTCCAAGCTCTGGATAGACACAGTCTCACCACAGCAAGATAGACAGCATCTCATCTATGGTTAAGATACAGTTATCCCAGGCCAAGTCCTTGACTTTGCTGCAGGAGGTGCCCTGCCTGGTAGCCAGAGTGATGGGGGAAATAGCTGCATGTGCCTTGGCTGTTCGACTTTGTCATTCCTCGTGAATCTCAGCTCACCCTCACCATGTCACTGGGTCACTTCACACGCTGAGCTGTGACCCGAGTCCCCTGCAGCCTTGTGACATGGTCTGTCTCGCTGCCCCTCCAGGGGGAGGCCACCACAGAGAAACGGGTGAAGACATCGTGTGAGGAACATCTAAAGTCATGACAGTGACTGCTGATGGGTTTTTTCTATCGGGAAGGAAGACTGGGCATGGGAGAAGCACTGCACAAACAGTCATAACCACCAGGGAATGCACACTCCATGATGCCACTTGTAGTGGCAGCAGACAGAGACTTGCACATATACATGCCTTCCTGTAATTCATCTTTGAAAAATCTCAGCTTCCTCTCACTTCAACTACATCTATCCCCACATCTGAAATACAGCTGCATCACCTCATTCTCTGCTTGGCCGATGTCAATGCTCCTGAAGCGGACTGTCCCTCCTAGGCTGGGGACTGCTGAAGCAACTACACATGACATAAAATTCCTCTTAGCATGCATCTGCTTCCTGCTTTGGGGAAGAAACAGTAACCTGGTGATGAATAAAGTAAATGAGCTGTGCTCCACACCAGAGAGACTCCAGTACCAGACCCAGCCAGAAAGATATGGCTTCCACTGTGAAACAGGACTCACTCGCAGTCACATTTTCAGCCCCAGAACACAGGCTGGCTGGCACCAGCGCACCCATATCCAGCCTTGCCCCCTTCTGTTTTCCCGTCATTCCGCTGTCCACCTATCTTTTCCCCCCTCTTTGTTAAACTCTAAAGAGCAGCAAACTCAAACGAGATTTTCCAAACATCAGGCATTTGGTAAGAAAAGCCAATTCCACAAAAAGATCAGTGATGCTTATGGGATATGGGTCCCACAAGTGCCACAGTCGCTTGGTCCTCAGAGGTACCACAGTAGGAAAGTTGACTGAAGAGACTGAAGCACGATAGCTCTCTCGTCCTTAAAAGCCTCAGTCCCTGGATTCCATAAACCCAAAAGCTGTTACTTCTGTATCTAATAAAGAAATCTTAAAAACAATGACAAAACCTCTTCTGTTCTCTTGGTTACATGAAAGCCTTTGACTGTTGGCAGTAGAGTACAGGCCAGTTCAGTGATAAGAATCCAGATACAGAGTTGTCTCACTGCATGAAGGAGGCTTATAAGGATGCTGGGGAGGGACTCTTCATTAGGGACTGTAGTGACAGGACATGGGGTAACGGGTTAAAACTTAAACAGGGGAAGTTTAGATTGGATATAAGGAGGAAGTTCTTTACTGTAAGGGTGCTGAGGCACTGGAATGGGTTGCCCAGGGAAGTTGTGAATGTGCCATCCCTGGCGATGTTCAAGGCCAGGTTGGAGAGAGCCTTGGGTGACATGGTTTAATATGAGGTGTCCCTGCCCATGGCAGGGGAATTGGAACTGGATGATCTTAAGGTCCTTTCCAACCCTAACTATTCTATGATTCTATAGTAGCTTCTATGCTTTGCTAATAGCTCTGTTTCCCTCTTTTCCAAATAAAACGTATATTTGAACAGCTATGTGTTTGATTTTATATGTAATAAAAAAGCCAGTATCATCTTTATTATTTCTTAAATGAATATATCCTACTTGAAAAACATGTTAAAAATGAGTTTTTTGTCTACTTGTAATGCTGAACTAGTACTTCCAGAGATAAAGTCCTTAGATCTTGAAAATTAACTGTGTGAAATGATAGAGACTTGTATCCTCTAGAGATTAAGAATGCTGGAGTGGTAGAGTTGGCTTATCCTGCCTTTCTGTGTTCTGATTTTTCCTGTGTGTTAATAGTTTCTTTACAAAGGTTTGGTTACACAGGGTGTTGTAAGGGAAGGAAGGTCACTGTTGAAGTTGAGAGGTTTTCATTAGATAACTGCTCTTCTCCACTAGCTAGAGCCTCCCTGTGCACATTGGTAGATGAGCTCTACTCACCCTCTGAAACACCTTCCAGAAGTATTTTTTCTGCATTTGTTACTCAAAGAGACTTGGTTAATGAACAA
This sequence comes from Coracopsis vasa, assembly GCA_026283785.1. Classification (NCBI taxonomy): domain Eukaryota; kingdom Metazoa; phylum Chordata; class Aves; order Psittaciformes; family Psittacidae; genus Coracopsis; species Coracopsis vasa. The sequence continues at coordinate 12,040 of JANHGB010039502.1, forward strand.
ATTTTATACTGTCACAAGGTTAACCCTTGAAGCTCCTCGGTTACTTGAACATTCTTGAGAATGTTTCAAGATCTACTTTTTGTTTTCTTCTTTTCTTAACCAGGCAATTTTATTTTCCTGAATATTTCAGTAGAAAGTGAATGCCAGTGTCTGACATGCAGTGCAGTATTCATGTGCAATTCTCTGTATCATCTTCTCTGTCTGTACACTTTCACATAAAATAGGACTGTACTGTATTGATAAAGAAGCTGTTGTTATAAGCTAGTGGTCATCTTGATTAATCATATGTGTTTGTATACAAATGTGTATAAATGTATTTGATCATTTTTTATTTAATTCTTTATCTAAAATGATCTGATATCAAAGTTATCTCTACTTGGAGTAGGGAGTTGGACTAGAGGACCTTTGAATATCCTTCCTAACCTAAAATATACTGTGATTTTAATATTCGTTTTCCCTTCTTCTGTCTTTTATAGCATGGTCAGCAGTTGTACAGACACATCTACTTAGGCTGTAAAGAAGAAGACAATGTCCAAAAAAACTTTGAACTTCTGTTTACATCTCTAGCTCTTACCACAATTGAACTAGCCAATGAAGAAGTGGTTATCGACCTCATTCGATTAGCTATTGCTTTGCAGGTATGACACTCAATCAGGGTTGGGTTCATTGACTGACAGTTTATATCTGTAATTGGAGATGTGGATAACTTTCTTGTTTGTATATTGACCTTCAAATTGACAGTTGCATCATTCAGTCTGAACTTGATCAATCCATGAAGGCAGTGCACTTTATACATACCACTTACTAATAGGGAAGCTTAAACTAATCAGGTTTGTTAAAACTTCTGCAGCATGTTCTCTTCAGGAAATATAGCAGGTATGGAAATGTGTTCAAACATTCCCCAAAATCACTGATATATTCATTATCATACTGAGGAGATATTCTTACAACCTGTGATCTTGTGTCAGTGTTCCATATAAAATATATGGACTATGCTCACCTTGGAAGAAAGCTTTTGGTTAATTGATTTGTTGGAAATATTTCTCAACGAGGCTGTTAAATCTTATGTTGGAGTAAAATTCTATCAGTGTGTTGTCAGGCTTTGTTCCTTAACATTCCCTTAACAGGATCAAATGTTATTTCATACTTACATAGAGTCCTTAGAGAAACTGTGTAACTTTGTAGATCTATCTGTGTTGAAATTAAAGCATTCACAAAAGTAGTGCTGGCATGTGCCGTAGAAATTTGGTGAGATTGTGTCCTGTATTCCTAGTTCGTTCTCTGTCATTAGCCTTATTTCCTGATGTGCACCTGCATTATGAAACCTCTGAAATGCAGAGCGCATCCTTAATTTTAAAATACATCTCTGGAATAAATCCTTGATGAAAATTACATTAGGAGTTTTACTAGAGCTAAAATAATACAATCTGGATAAACATAGACATGCTAATAAGAATTAAGTAATTCCGTGTATGGTACTGTATCTGTGACTCACAAGAGTAATTTTTATTATTAAGCTACTGTTTCTAATTTTCCTGAAAGAAATGGTGATCAGCAGGTGGTAAAGACAAGAGACTGCCAGTCATCAACCCATTATAGTTGAGTTGATTTATTTCTCTTCATAGGGTTTGAACTCTTTAAGCGCTCTAACTTCAGATCAATATGTAACTATTCAGGAGTGAGCTGAAAGACTAGGATTTTAAGATGAGAGGTATTAAATGATAAATAATACCAGATAATCATCACATGTCAGCTAGTGTTCCTGATAATCATTTTGACTTCCATATATTCAGAACAGCCTGTTATCTTTGGAAAGTATAATGCTGTCCTTTGTATTTCAGGACATTGCCATCATCAATGAGGATAATCTGCCAATGTTTAATCGTTGTGGTGTCATGGCATTGGTTGCAGCGTATCTAAACTTTCTGAGTCAGATGATTGCAGTTCCCGCCTTTTGTCAGCATGTCAGCAAGGTAACACATAATAAAGTAGTTTCAAGTCATTTAGAAGAGTGCACATTCTACTGCAAAATGGGTAAATAACCCATTGTAATTATGGTGTTGATCTCCTGTGTTTGTGTCCACTGACATCACTCTCTTTGGTCTCTGATGGCATTACTTGCTGACTTTTAAAATTATGCACAGAATAGTCTTCTCTCAAGGTATATATAAGCATTTTTAATAAGCATTTTTATTTTGTTTATGGAACGACATATAATGGGCTAAGACCCCATCTGGTATGAAGACTTTACAGCCTCTCTGGCTTTGGTAAAAAACTGGCATGCAGAAGACCATGAGAACCTGGTTTTCAGTCTAAAGGGTGAGCGCAACAATCTCCTCTGCTTAAAAGAAACCAAAGGCCTGCTATGTGCTGAGGTAGATGTTAGTGAAGGATTGGTAATCTGCTATAGTAGAACCTCTTCCAGCAACGTGGTCATTGGAGAAAATAGCTATGGTACTCCATTTGTTCTATTTGTCTTGGGTTTTTTCAGGTCATTGAAACTAGAAGTCTGGAAGCATCTTATTTTCTACCAGAAACGATTTTCAAAGACAAATGCAAGTAAGTAGATAAAGAATGTGAGTTAATGAACAGTGAAGTACCTATTTTACTATTAAAAAATAGCATATCATTGAAATGCGTTCCATACATGAAAAATAATAATAAAAGTTTAATAGTATACAGGATGGGCAGAAGAAAACCAAGGATTAAAAGCATATATGAAAAAAAATGTGGGGTTTGGGTGTTTTTTATTGTAGCTAGAGACACTTATATCTGCACAATGATGCTTGGTGTAAGTGCTAGCACAGCAAAATGCATTTTCACTGAATCACAGAATGGGTGAAGTTGGAAGGGTCACACAGGGCAGGCAGTCCAGGACCACATCCAAGTGGCTTTGTAGTGTCTCCAAGGTTGGGGACTCCACAACCTCTCTGGGGTCAACCTGTGCCAGTGCTTGGTCACTCTCACAGTAAATAGTGTGTCCTGATGTTCAGTCTATGTTCCTTCTGCCACTGGGTACCACTGAAAGGAGCCTGACTGTCTTTCCACCCTCCCACACTTCAGGTAGTTGTACATACTGATAAGATCCATCTTCTTTTCTCCAGGCTTAACTATCCCAGCTTTGTTAGTCTTTCCACTGGAGAGATGATCCAGTCCCTTAATCCACCTTAGTGGCCCTTTGTTGGGCTCTCTAAAGTAAGTCCACATCTCTCCTGTCCTGAGGAGCCCAGCACTTGACACAATACTCCAGGTGTGGCCTTACCAGTGCTGAGTAGAGGGGAAGGATCTTCTCCCTCGATCTGCTGGCAGCACTCCTCCTAATGTAACCTAGATACCCTTAGCCTTTTTTGCTGCACTCTGCTGGCAAATGGAAAATACTACTGCTCTGCAGTTTCTGTTATTTAACAGAGACAATATTCTTTCAAGACGTAGCAGGATAAGTGAGGAACATACTTGAGATAACCAGGAAGTGTTAAAGTAATTGAAAATATCGCAGAGGTATTCAATGGGCTAATTTTGGGGTGTATTAATTCCTAGAAGAGCAAGTTTTTATTTCCATCTAATTATTACCATTGACCCGTTTCAGTTGCTTGCAGACACTGGAAAAATGCTTTACTTAATGAACAAAATCTCTACTGGTAAACAATTAACTTCAAATACATATTTTGACAGTCTTCCAAAATCCTTAGAGAAGCATGAAAAAGATCTGTTTTTCCTGACAAACAAGATTGCAGAATCATTAGGAGGCAGTGGATACAGTGTGGAAAGACTGTCAGTCCCATATGTACCTCAGGTGACAGGTAAGTAGCAATTAGTGGCAAAACTACTGAGTACCTGTAATTAAGAATGCTTTCTTAATGTGTTGTGTGAACATGAAATGTAGTGTGACTGCTTGGCAACAAAACTTAATCGTAGCATAATTCTGTTTTCTCAAGATGTTCTTTTTTCTCATTAGCTGCTCTGTTATTGCTGAGAAGTTTCATCTTTCTGACCTTTTAAGATTTATTCCTTTTTCCTTAAATTCAGGAGGTGGGGGAGAAAGTTCTTGAATCCACTTTGATTCTTTTCAGTAAAGTCTTTTCTGTCAAAAGAATACCTAAGAAGCAGGTAGTGATTGTTACTGGTTTTCTGTATTAACTTGAGTTAGCAGGTGAGGAAGGATTGTACAACTCGGTGTTCTTTTATCCTTTTTATGTTAACACTGGATGGAACATATTTGATCCTTATGCTATATGGCTTTATGCTGGCTTATTTGCCTTAGTCAAATTCTCAACGAGCACATGTTGATTTAATCAAGAATGTTGTGTTTTCCTCCATTAGATACCTATGCTAGCTTAGGTATCTAATGAAAATAGAAATGTGCCTGAGGAAGGTTTGCGAGAGTTCTTGCTATCCAGGGCAGGGCTTTGAGCAATCTGGTCTTTGTTGAAGGTGTCCCTGCCCATGGCAGGGGGTTGGAACTAGATGATCTTAAGGTCCTTTCCAACCCAAACCATTCTATGATAGTGTGTGAATGACTAGCTGTGTGTTACATTGTGTGGTTGGGCTTTTAATGGATTTCCAGCAGCCATTTAAACAATACACTGAAAAAGAAAATTCACATTGTTTGAAGAATTTTTTATTAACCATGAGTAGTTTGTGCCTGTACATAACCGGTTGCTCTTGTAATACACTGTAAGACATCCCAGTATGAAGTATTGCACTATGTTCTCTTCCTTATTTGGGGGTGGGGGAAGCTGATAATTTAAATGTACATTTAACAATTTTTTGTCTATACATATATATATTAAATTTAGCTCTATTTCCATCAGGCAAAAAGCCTCATAAGCGCAGACACAAGTCAAAAGGTAAAAATGAATTGTAGGCCAGCCTGCTCTCCTGCTAGCAGTGGTGTGTCTGTATAGGATGTGCACAGTCAAAACCAATACGCTTTTAGAAGGCCTTTAGACCTTTAGCCCTGAAATTGTGTTGTACTTGGTGTACGTAGCATTTCCTTCTGCCTTTTTTTTAATCTCAATATACATGGAGCAGTGTGAGCTGCTGCAAGTTTTGCCTTTCTGTTTGCTGTGTTTGGAACTCTGCAATATGGTAGCTTCCTATTTTCTTTTCCTGAGAAGGTATTAGGGCTATAGGTATCATTTTTATGATAGTACTAATTGCCTCTTTGATTGACAAGAACTTGGTAGAAAGTTGGAAGAAGCTCTAAACTGTTCGTAGAATGGTGATTTATCCTACTCACTGTTCAGGGTAAAGGCTCAGGGCATGGCCAGATACGTGTACTGTTCAGCAAAAAGTTTACATGGGACCGATGCCTTTACCCCCTTATCCATTTTTCTTGCCTGCTCCTCCTCAGATCATCTCAATCCTCCTTTTCCTCACCCTCGCTTCCTCCCCTGAGCATCCCATACTAAGCTTTGTGCAATCCCAAGATGCTGCTCCCTGCATCCCCACACTGTGTCCGTACCCATCACTGCTCAGTCAGTAAGGTAACCCAGCGAGCTGCTCCCGTTGCCCCATGGAGTGGGTGCTACCCCAGACCATGGCATCACAGATCCTGGGACAGCCCTGGCAGGGGCTGGGACAGTGGGCACTGGGGCTCCACCATCACTCCCCTCATGACTCTAGGCTCCTTCATGTGTGTGGAGATGATTTTCATATCATTTAACAGAAGAAAATGCATTTTCACAAGTTTTCACACACTTTATGTCTTAAAATTAGAGACAAATGGGCATTTTAATTAGGCAAGTATAGTGAGACATCCAAAGAAGTCACAGATGTATATCTTCCAGTGCTCAAATGTCAATTATAGAGAAAGCAGCAAGATGGCAGCAAAGATGTACTTTTGTCTTGTGTTTACTGCTGAGGGCTAAGGGGCTTTCCTCAGACTCTACATGTATTTGTTGTATCAGTGAGCCATCAGGGATTAAATATTAAGCAAATCCTTCCAAATGCCACTTCAAATGCTCAGGGTCTCTGAGAAACTGGCCAAGGTAACTACAATTCAGGTGGTTTTCACTAATCTTATTCTTTACTGCCTCTTGATCTTAAAATAGCTTTCATTTATATGGCTTCTGAAAGATACATCTTGATTTTTAAATGCTGAGTATGTTTAGTTCTGCTGGAATGAATTGTATTTGTTCATGCTCAATATTTGCACTGCAAAAGCACTTTGCTAGAAGTGATTTAAGCAAAGGTTGTGGAAGAACCAGCATAAATTACCTTGTGGTGGGGGAGGTTTACAGTCATTCTCTTTATCTTAGTGTCAGGTGCCTGCAGATCCTTCTAACTATGTGCAGTGCTGCAGTAAATAATAATGGCCAGGTCCAAATGGCTCCATCTTGGTTAAAATGTAAAACGTGACATTGCAATTCAAGGTTTTGTAAATGCAATACATGAAAGTCACATCATTCAAGTCTCCATTTGTCAGAGGATCCTCCTGACACATCTGTAAACTTACTTTTACTGTTTTTTTAAAATATGAGGTTAATATATTAAATGTCAGAAAGAAAATATTATTGTTGTATTGTCTCATGAATGAAGTCACAAAAGGAAAATCCATCAACTGATGGATCATTTGATCTGTTTATGCAGTAATGAAATTACTATGCTCCTTTTATTATGTGCGCACTTGGTCACATTCTGACAACTTTTTAGGCCAACTGGACTTGCTAAAATGTTTGTAAGAAGTTAGAAATGGAGAGAGTTTTTTTCACCAAGTAGATTTTTTTAGGCTTGCTGAATATGGTGCTTGTAGCAACAAGAATAAGGAAGGATTGTTGTTCATTTCCATTCAGAAGTCTTTATTTCTTCTGTCAGTGAGTCATCTTCCAAAGAGCCCTTTTCTGCTTCTGAATACCTGCAGATTAAGACCTTAATATTTCAATTTCACAAAAAAAATAAGTTCAGGCTTTTATAAATGACTCTGCAGAAACATATCATCATGTGCTATGTTATTTATCATGTACTGGAATAAAATCTTATGTTTAAAAAATTCTGGGCTTTCAATGGAAAGTTGGCAAAATCTGGGATGAAAGGGGGAAGAAACAATAAAAAGGGTACTTTCCTTCATATTTAATAATTTAGAGCAGTAACAGCTTGCTTTTCACAACAGTCCAAATGATAAAATAGATGATCTTGGATTAAATAGGCATATAGAAACAAATCTGCATCTGATGTGTAGAAGTTTGATCATGTTTCAACTGCTATACAGAAAGTGAGGTAGATTGTTTTTCTTCTAGATGAAGACAGACTCTCAAGGAGGAAGAGCATTGTGGACACAGTGTCTATTCAAGTGGATATTCTGCCTGGCAACAACACAGAGGATAAGGTATGAAAATCGTAGGCTGTTTTAAAGCAGCATCTTTATAGGGAATGCAAATGAAGTTTCCCCAGAAAGTCAGATATCTCATTGTTTTAGCAGTGTTAAATGCTTTGGGGTTTTGATGTTTTTAGCTCCTTTGTGTGTAGAAATGCGTTGTCAAAGACTCTGCTACTGATCTTGCTGTAAAACAATGCAATATACTTTGTCAGTATAATTTTTACAGATAGTACTGCAGAATACGGGGTAGCAATCCCTCCACAGGCTGAACAACTCATATTTTATAAGTAAATATTCTAAACGATTTTCTTTGCATTTTGAGGGATCAGATAAATTCCTGCATCTGTATCCTTGTGTCATTTTAAGTCTCTGAGGGTCTTGTTCATCAACATGGGGCTGACAGATACATGACTAGTGGGAGACCTGCTGTCTTTGGGAGTGGCAGGTAAAGACTAGGCAGACTGCATACACTATGATGTTATGGTATTGCCTTTTACCATCCGGAAGAGTTTAGCACACAGAGCTTTAAAGTCATGGGAAGGATAAGGCAGCAACAAAAAGTCCGTATGTAAGGTACAGGAGCTGATGCTAATTATCCCTTAGGAAGACTGCATTATAATTAAAATTATCCTCCATCTTTTGACACTTCATTTGAAGTATTTCCTAAAATACATTTCTATTTCTATTTCTACTGGATCTTTTTCAAGGTCCTGCTGAGTTTTATTAACCAGATTTCTGCTGACTGTGGTTGAGGATTAGCTGTTGAAATTGAGGTGTTTGTACCTGCAAATGAATCCTGGTGTTAGCATCTTCAAGCGCAAACTAGCTAGGGACATGAAACAGAATATGTGGTCAGTGTCAAGCTGAATATTAGTTAAAAATGAAATATAGTTATTGCAAAATGAAGCAAAAAGCAATAACTATTTTCCCCTCTACCCTCCACTACTATCTGTTATTTTAGGATCACATTGCTGGTAACTCAATTAGTCTCAGGAACCAGTTGCTGTTATTTGCAACAGCTGTCTGAGAACCAGTACTGAGGCTTAACAATATAGAAATGCCACGGTATATTCCTGACAAAATTCATGTCTTTTTCCAAAGTATTGTTGCCATAGAGCATCTTGCCTAGAACTTGGAAAATTTTCCTTGATCTTGTTTGGTAAAAATTTCCTCACTAGTTGCAGTGGCTTAAGAATTCACAGTAGTGATCTCTCACAGAAACTGCAAATAAAGCTATTAGAAACTTCTGTATTTATCAAATTCCTTATTTTTGTAGAATCTTATATATAATATGAGTTTTAAAGGCTTTTGTTTCTTTATGTTTAGAATGATAATACTGAAGAAATCACCTTTGAAGCTTTGAAGAAAGCAATTGGTAAGATTTAATACAATTGTATTTATCCAGCATAGTTCTAGATTACTATGGATTTGCTAGAGAAAATGGTGTGGCCAGAATAACATAATTAAAACATTATATTTGGTTTTCATCAGCTGGTAAATGTATTTAAAACTTCAGTTATTTATTTCTAAGTTTCTGAAATGACATTTTGATATTTTTAGTGAATTCAGTTTCTGAAGCTAAGTTGACTGAATGAAAAGCATCTGGAAATGCCTGTCATCCATTAAATTTGCCCTTAGAGACCAAGCTATAAATAACGTGAGATTTTCAAGTTCCATTCAGTGATTATTTATAAAGCAACTCAAATATCTTTTGCATATTATTATTCAATGTGTGCAGATAATAGATTGCAAGGTACACACTGTGACCTTCAAAACCACTCAGTTTTCTTAAAAGAGTATTTTTCTGACAAATGACCCAGGTACCAGAACTTAGAATTACCTGGTTTCCTTGTTTAATATTGCTATAAGTAATTGCTGATTAATACTGTCCAGTCCACCAAAACACAGATTAGGCATTGATATTTTAAACAATAGACACAGACCTTGAAACAAAAATTCAGTCTGTTTCCCAATCACTGAGGTACTTAAATTCATTAGATGCTGGAAAGTTCCAGCTGGCTGTAGGTTTACTCAGCCTATGGAGGTTGAACTTGCTTGTCCCAGATTCTGGTAGAAAATTCTTCCCACCATTCTGCATGGTACTGGGAGGGAGGATACTCCCTTCTTTTCTCTTGAAGCTGAACTTGCGTGCATTGAGTGACAAGTGCAGTCTTGAGTCCAAATAATAAAGCAAAAGGAAGCCTGGATGTACCACTAATTAAAGCACAGAGTAAGAAAGAGGCAAACGGATCCTCAAACCAGCACCCTGAAACTGTAGCTGCATTTTTGCTTTAGAAGCAATGGCAGATGATAGCTCGCTTGAGTATGGCTGCGTCACTTCAAATATAGTGCTTGTTTGCTTCTGCATTGCACATTTGAAGGCCTATGCCACTTACAGTTGAAAAGCAAAGGTTACTTATGTTTTCATTTTTTATTTCATTATTTTAAGATAACAATGGGCTTGAAGAACAGGAAAAAGAAAAAAGGCGCCTTGTGATTGAAAAGTTCCAGAAAGCACCATTTGAAGAAATTGCAGCACAATGTGAAACCAAAGTGAGTTTCTGACAAATGTTGTACATCATTGAAGATACCAGTGTAAGCATTAATGGGGATGTGCTGGCAAAAAGTGATTTATGTTGCCATGTCGCTGCTGCAGTTACTCCTAAAGAAGTTCGATTCTTTGTCTTTAGTTACAGTCTCCACTGTTATCAATGTTGGGAGATTCCAGTTATTTAAAGTGTGCTTTTGAGTGTTCCTAGAACCTTTGGAAAGGAAAACTCATACCCTCTACATCTTAATGTTTTCCTTGCTATCTCTGAAATCTAGATGCCCAGTTTGTTTGTATTTCATCCTGGGACAACTGGAGCACTTTTTATCCCGTTATATATTTTGAATAAATGAATATATTTCAGGTTTGTTAAACTGCTAGCTGTAATAGCAAAATTTACTATGTAATTCCTTCCACTTCAAGACAGGCTCACTCAGCCTCTTCAGGGCTTAGAAGCCTTGCAGCAGTGAGAAAAGAAATTCAGACAAGACATGCTGCCTTAGATTTGCCATGTGGTGATGTGGCACACACTCACTGAGTATGACCTGGCACATTGATTTTAATTCAGTTCAATATATAGTAGTTAATAATTCAATTTTAATGCTTTTCCTAGGCAAACTTGCTTCATGATAGACTTGCACAGATACTGGAACTCACCATTCGGTAAGACTTTACGCATGAAGAATGTGATGGATGAAAAATGAGTTATAAAGCAGTTGTGACTACTTTCATGTGGTCATGTCACAGTGTTCTAAAGCATATGTACTAGTTAAGGCAATTATTATCTGCCTGAATGTTGTGGTTTAACTCTGATAGCATTTCAGCTCCACACAGTCACTGGCTTACTCCCTTTCAGTGGGATGTGGAAGCGACAGAAGTGAGAGAACCCATTAGTTCAGATGAGAGCAGTTTAATAGGTAAAGCAAAAGTCCCACACACCAGCAAAGCAAAATAAAAAATTCAGTCACCACTCCCCATCAGCAGGCAGGTGTTTAGCCACCTCCAGGAAAGCAGGGCTCCATCAAGCATGAGGGTGACTTGGGAAGACAAATGCCGTAACTCCAAATGTCCCCCTCTCCCTTCTTCTTCCTTATTGCTGAGCATGACACCATATGGTGTGGAATATCCCTTGGGTCAGTTGCTGTCAGCTGTCCCGGCTGTGTCCTCTCCCAGCTCCTTGTGCACCCACAGCCTACTCGCTGGTGGGATGGTGTGAGGAGCAGAAAAGGCCTTGGCTCTGTGTAAGCGCTGCTAAGCAGTAACTAAAACATCCCTGTGTTATCAACACTGTTTCCAGCACAAATCCAAAACAGAGTCCCAATCTGTGGAGAAAATAAACCCCATCCCAGCCAAAACCAGTACACTGAAAGAGTAGACTTCATCTAAAACAGTCACTTTCCCATTGCTGTATGTTTGAGAAAGTAGTTAGTTAAATATTGAACATTCAAAATGGTACATGACAGTATTATAGTGTTTTGCGCATCCATTATGCAGTATAAACAGGATGTGTTTAGTAATCAAATGCATTTCCATAGTTCTGTAACATCACTGAAGTTGATTATCTGGACCAGAATACTAAAAAAATACCCAAACCCAAGGCATGATAATTTTCTTAGAATTTCAGGAGTAGGATAAAATACTGATGGTTTGGGGATAGAGAGGGGATGGTGTGGTTTACTTTGTGTTTCTCAGCTATTGGTTTATAAACTCAAAACAATTACTACAATTATAAATTATATATATTGATTGTGCTTCTCACACAGTCCTCCACCCAGCCCCTCAGGAACGATGACCATTACTGCTGGACATGCTCATTACCAGTCTGTTCCAGTCTACGAGATGAAGTTTCCAGATCTTTGTGTGTATTAAGTGTCTTCTGAAGTCTGCTGGACATTATTTAGAGTAGAATACAATAGAAAGAACAAGATGAGTTTTCAAATTTTATTGTTTATTTCCTCTAATGATGGACATGAGCCAAATAAGGATTACTCTAGCCAAACGTATGAGACTGTCTTGAGTTGTTTTCTTCTGTAATATATTTGAAGTTAGGTTTTTCATATATCATGTTTCTTCATTTTCATATTTGAGTACATGTAAAAGCCAGGTTTAAAACTTGTCTTGCTTTACAGGTGAATATTTCAGTTACTCTAGGAATTTGTATTTCTGTAAATTCCTTTAATTTCAGGCACTGTAACTGAAAAACCTGTTAAAGCCTTTTACTTTTTCGTTGTTGTTGGTTGGTTGTTGTTTTTTAATCCTCTTCACCTCAGTTATATATCTTAACAGGAATGCTTTTGGCTTGCTTCATCTTATTAAATGTAACCAGTGGAGCACAACCGTAGCTCCCTTTGTTCATGCTGTCATAGGTAGCCAACTTCTTTGTTTTGGAATATATGGAAAAAACCCAATACCTTACATGTGTTCAAGTACAGTAAATGAATTAATGGACACTTATTAAGTAATTTTTTTGATGCATCACATAATATGCATTTTAGATACGTATGCCCAGTGTATGTCCTGCATTTCTTGTTAAAATTTAACTGCTTTGCATATGAGATGAGAAGTCTCCTCTTGAAGCACTGAACTGTGCAATACTTTTAATGTCTTAAGGTGTATGGTTTACAGACTGTACTTTTGAAAATGCGGTAGTATTTTACTGTCTGCTTTGGTATAAATACAAGAGAGATATATTTAGTATAGCAAAAAATAAACTGAGGGCATTTTAAATCATAAATACAGAAATTGCAAATATATTCTACGAGGTATTCTATTCTCTGTAGTTTATTACAGCTTTGTAATGATATTTTAGAAATTGAAAGAAAACTGGATGAAAGAGTTTAAAGACCAGGAATTTATTACATGTTTTCAAGCAAAAGCATTTTTAGAGATGCATTTCTGTGTTTGTTTTTGTTCCATTTCTCAAACCTTTCTAGAAATAAAGAAAATATGGTAACTTTCATAGGTTTATGTATCTGAGTATACTATTCAAATGTAAAGAAAGGAATATATATATAGTAAATATATATTAGATATAGGAGAACACTGAATTTTGGATAATTTTCAAGGCTGTCTTTATGACTCACCAAATTCTGTAGGCAGAAAGAAAAAACAAAGTTCATTGATGGCATGAGTAGTAAATTTGAAGTCCCTTAATCTGTGTGAATCTGACTGAAGCAGCACAAACATCAATGAAAGTTCTTAAATATCTACAATCAATGTACGGCACTTAAGTTAGCAGTTTAGATAAACAGCGATCAGGCCATGAACAAAGTCAACTAACTTCAGTTCATCCTGCTTTGAGCAGGAGCTTGGTTTACTTGACCTTCACAAGTCCCACCCTAAATTAATCCATGATCTGAATGGTTCTCTGCCAGCTATTGTGCTGGCTGAGCGTTTGCAAACCCACTGTAAAAAGGATTTTAAGGTTTTTATACCTGTAGTACAGCATTCCACTGGGGTGCTTTCAATAGCTGGATGTGACATAATATCAGAGAAATACCAGCTACTTAAACCTATGAGATAACATGCTGAGACTTTCAGAAAGCATTCACAAAACTCAAAAGGTAATTGAGACCTTCTTTTCAGTTTAACAGTGCAATCACAGCTGTTAGTGGATGACGAAACAGCCCCTTATCTACAGCATTCCGTTGTGATTTTTACTGCTGCAGCGTTTCAGCCTGATCAGACCACAGTCTACACATAAATAGGACTCTAGCTTTTAGTTTTCACTTTTTGGGGGGTTTTTAAGGTAAGATGTAATAGTTTTGTGGCCTATATAAAGAGTGTAATTTTTTAAATAATAAATCTAGGGATACAATGTAAACCACTTGTCCACTCTGTCATTTTCTAAGAATAACACTGCACTTTTGTACAAAAATGAAATACAGAGTCTAAGAAATAAAGAATGTATTTCTGCTTGCACTCTTGCAGTATGGAGACTGTGCTGTAAATACAGGATTGTTTCTGTGATTGAATTCTGTTGCATGGATGCTGCATGTGAAAATAACTAGATTCAGCATTTCATTTTCTGTTTATGAAGTATTTTTCATTTGTGCTAATGGTAAGGTTCCACGTTTTCAATGTTCAAGTGAGGTTTGTTTGGGAAATGCAGGTGTTGTGCAGGTATTGTGCAGGGATTGAAGAGCTTGTAACACCCTGTGTGTTCACAGGATAATTAATTTCTTCCTTTCTGGAAATTCAGGGAGTCTGTTAAGTTGAGAATTGGTTCACTCTGGCCTTTGTAGACAGCTGGGAGATGGGAGTGACTGTGAAATGTATTGGTTTGGTAGCTGTTGTTATGTGTAGTCAGTGAATGAAACCAAATGAATTAAGAATGCTGTTGTACAGTATAAAGCTGCTTTTTTCACGGGTCTCTTTTATGTTCTTGAGGCAAGTTGCAGAACTCGAAAGCTCCATATGCGTACTGGCCCTGTGTTCTCTGCAACACACCGAGTACTGTCACAATGGTTATAAATCCAGCTGTTTCAATGTGTTCCAGCTTTTGCTTTGGGTTCTTCCCATTATGTCCTTTTGAAAAATTATAGGTTGTGATAGTGGGTCATTTTAAAGTAAATTTAAATCCTTGTTGATTTCAAAAGATTGAAATTAATTGATTATTCCAAATCAAGAATAGGGCTAATTTGTCTGTTGTTCTGATGGTCATATGTTCTGTACCGTATGTCATGATCCAGTTTCAATCAATGTAAGAACACACTGTGCAATCTATATTTAAGCAATAAAACCCAAATTTAAAATCAATGTTTTCTAAGGTGTCAGTTAATTTTTATTGCTCACAATTAAAATGTCACTGACATTTTTTAGCATTTGAAATAGGCCTCATTTTACACACCTTTTTTGTCCTTGCAAATGTTATAGCACTGCAGCATTGTTAAACTACTTTTATTTATGATTAAAACATGGCTAAGGCCACCAAAATTTGAGAAAAGACCAATACAAACATAATTTTCTAATAGCAGATAAGCTTCAAGAAGATAAGCTGTGCTTCTAAGGCCTGCCTCCCTAGTTAGAAAACATACTGACTTTGTATTATCAGTTTGAAGGAAGAAAGTTGTCAGTGTGTGTGAAGATCTGCCTGCATGCAGTTCACCCACAGGGAGCTATCTTCAAACAGTGGTACCATCTAATGATTATTATTTTTTTTAATAGTGCACCCTGAGAGAAGGGGGAAGAACAATTCTTTATTTCTATTTTGAGGAAATTGGGACCTTGTGTAGCTCACATGACACATACGACACTCACATGTCAAAAAGAGTTGTCTGCAGGGTGGATACCACAACTAAGCTCATTCTGGGAGATGATGACTACAAAGTGAACTCACCTTCTGAGTTGGCAGGGTGAGCATGCCCTTCCTGCACACCCTGGCACACAGATGCTCTGTTGCCAGCACTCCTGGTCAGTACTGCTCCTCAGGCTGCTTCTTGTAAGTACTTCCAATGCCCAGGCCTTTCCAGCATCTCCCATGTAGGCTGACTGCTCCAATTCTGCAGCATTTCCCAGCGTCAGGAAACTTACCTGTACACCAAGATCTGCTGTGCTGGAGCAGCTCCCCTCAGTGACTGACTGAAAGCTTCAATTAGACTGTATATAAATCTTTTATTCTAAGAGCAGGTTTAAAAAGTGAGGGAAATTTGGAGAATTTGTAATAAAAATATTTTGTAAAATTATTATTTTGCTTCCCTCCTCCCCAAGTTAATAGTAACAAGTGAAAAGTATGCCTTTGTTAAGCAGACTGAAGCATTAAGTGTGACAATTCTTAGAGACCTTTCTAATTCCAAGAGAAGGTAAGACAGGTATGACTTGATCCTCAAATCAGTTATTAAATTTGTTTCTGAATGTTCAGGATCACACACACCTGACTCCTTAACAAACTTATGAAGAGCAGTACATAAAACAGGCAAACTTTGACATCAGTGTTAACCTTCTTTTTCATCCTACTGTAGGTTTGCAGGCTCAGAATCATACAACTTTGGAATCCAAGTGTCTCGGGTAACACCTTATGTTGTGGTTAGCATCCGAACACACCCCAAGTGGGAAGTTAAACCGTGTTTATTTCTGCTTCTAATGTCTGAGATGCCTGGGAAGTTAGGCTGGGACATAATGCAGATCTGAACACAAACCCTGAACTCAAAGGTGGTTGGGAGGGATGTCAGGCTTTGTTTCTCTCGGTGCTCAGCACAGAGGAAGCTATTGCTGAGGGTGACATGCTGTTACTGCTTCTTAGGGAAGGAGGTATGGTCCTAGGGACCACAGATGCAGCTGAAGAGTGTAAGACAAAGGAACACCAGTATGATAACAGCTGTATAAAAGAATGGTAGTCACCAATATAACATAAAAGATCTCATGAGTGATGCAAACACAGCACAAAGTCAGTTATGGTAGGTCAACAGATAAATGGTCAAGTTAAAATGACATGATTGCTTTTGATGAAGAATTCAAACCTTAACTTTTTCAGTTGGGTGTGTTTACAGAGGAAGTACCTTATTACTATGGGTTTGATTTTGCAAATGAATGCTCAGAGAAAAAATGAAAATCACACTGAATAAAATGTTATCTGTCATTTGGGATGGGTCACCTTCTGGATTTAAGTGGTGTATCTGCACTGTGTGTGGTATACAACTGAAATCTAATGAGAAAGACACAGAAAGATTCTACCTTTGTGTACATCTTTTGTGTCAAAGTAACAAGGTTGCTGGTGAGTTTGACCCTAATTGGGTTTATTTGTTGTTTAGCTTTGTTATTATTAGCCAAATTCTAGTAATTTAATTTCTTGTGACAATATTTTATGATCAAAGCATAGTGTAGATTAGCACCTTATCAAGTAAAAGGACATACATATCCTTTTATACTGCTGTTGTCTGATAACTGGTGAGTCTTACGAGTGGTAAATTTGGAAACAAAAGCAATCAAACTTGGGTTCAGTAAAAAGCAGAAAGCATTATTCCAGCTTTACATGACATACTTCAGAATGCATTAGTTTTAGTTGATTCCAGCTAGCAGATCCTTTAAATTTAATCCCTTTAGCATAAAAGAATCTCTCAAAACTGGAAGTAACCAAGCATAGTACATAGTTTGGGGGCAAAGAATGGGCTGTCTACAGTCATGATCTGGTTGGCCAGCAGAAACTCTGTGGGTTTAAATTGCAGTTAGATAGGAAGGGAAGAAGGAACTTACTACCTTGGATTTTCTTCTGTTTCCTGCTAAGCTCAGTGAAGGAAGAACATCTACAGAAGGAGTTGGAGTAGTTGCAGATTGGTTTAATTAAGAACCTGAAATATTTAGCCACCATAAGCAAGATCCAGTCTGAACCAACTATGCAGTTAGCAAAATCAGTCTTTGATCAGAGCAGTTTTTACATAGAAATCAAATGAAATTATACAGAATAGTGTGAAATAATCATTTACGGTAACATCTGACCTAAACAGGTGGTCCATAGTGCTGACTTCACTATGGTAAGAAGTTATACAGCCTAACATCTAATACTTAGTCTATGATTATGTCACTTGTGTGCTGGAAAGTGTAAGGCAGGCACTGGAGTGATAAGAAAGAGCAAGATATGCAGTGACTGACTGTGAAAGTATCCATGCTATTCCTCAAGTGTATGGTGGTAGCTGGTTATCTGCCTTCATGTTGCACAGCTCTGGAGTTTCCAATGCGATGGTGTGTATCTCTCTTTGCTCTTCTTAATACGCTCCCCAGTGGGCCTTCCTCCTCACTGCTCTCCTCGGAGCTGGAAATCCCTGTGCCTGTTCCTGTGCCTGTAGAAGGCCTTTCATAAGGGTCACTTTGACATGAGATTTTCTCCTCTTGACACTCTTGCCTGTGCAGAAGCTTAAGGCTTTCATTGAAGAAGGCAGAAGCCATACACTCTGCAGCTGTCTTATCGCAAGTGCATAGTAGTCTCTCACACATGCTCCAACCAACACCTGAAAAAGAAGTTTCAGAACTGTTTGATAGAAGTTAAGGTTAGTCAATGTGTAATTTGCCATGGGAAGATGAGCTTTTGTAAAGAAAATTTTCCAATCTTTCTTAGTTTCCAAATTCACCTTTTACCATCTAAACATAAGCCTGACACCAAGGTGCTGGACAACTGAAGGTGCGACTAGCTTTAGTTGAACTTGTGAACGTAAAGACACCAACAGCTGACTTCTCTCTCCAATCAAAGAATGTCTGAGTGTAGTTTTCTCAGCCTGACCAGCTCACATCATACACAGTGGTGTAATACCCTTTATGTCAACTAGGAAAAAAACTCAGGTTTATAGTAACCATTGCAAACGTTTTGTAAGCCAAATTTTTGTGTCTCTATATCAGCTCCAGCAGCTCACGTGGTGGCATTTGGCCTGTAATGCTTCGATACACTGTCATCAGGACATTGGAAGTTTCCTCTACACAAACTTACAGTCTGGCTTATGATCTAAACACACAACTTCAGATCTTGAACTTCTTTCTGCATGACATCCAAGTTTCATAACTTGTTCTATACAACAGTGATGAGAGAAGCAGCACCTGAAATAAACAGTAGATGTAAGTGAAAAATACTTCCTCTTCCTACATCACAGAGTACTCACAATTATTTTACCTCTTAATTTTCAATGTCTGTTAAAACTAAAATCTCAGTTTTCGTATCATGGAAAAATATTCTCCATAAAAAAGTAAAACAACCCCAACTGTTCCTACTGTTCTCCTATACCTGTAGTTTTTTAAGGGGTTTTGTTTTAATTTTAATATATTTTACAATTGTAACTGTGACCTATTAAGTGTTATACTTAGTGGGGCCTTGATGTGGCCCCAGTTATTATGAACTTCCACATGGGGAGAGATTTTTAGTTTTAAATGCAACACTCTCAAGGGAGATTATTTTGGTTGAATTCTCTTCCTTGCTCCAGAATTCAAACTTAAACAAGGGAGGTTTAGGTGAGATATAAGGAAGCCATTTTAACTGTGAGGGTGGTGAGGCACTGGAACAGGCTGCCCAAAGAAGCTCTGGCTGCCACATCCTTGAAGGTGTTCAAGGCCAGGTTAGATGAGGCTTGAAACAACCTTGTCTAATGGAAGGTGTCCCAGTCCATGGCATGGGGGTTGGAACTGGGTGAGCTTTAAGGTCCCTTCCAACCCAGACTGTTCCATGATTCTATGAATTCCTGCTCTTGGTTAGCCATGCCATGGCAGCACATGGTCGCCACAGCAGGTCTCTTGGCATTCACTTCTGCTCTACACTCTCTGAAGGACAGGGTGGCAAGGGTGTATAACTCTTCATAAACCATTTTCCAAACCACCTCTTAGCCAAGTTTCATGACATCTTTTGATATACTCTTCCTTCAGCTCTACTTCTCATCATTCTCCTTTCTTATTTTGAGTCAGTAAGTCTCTTCAAAACATTGATGCAATAATAGGATGTCTTAGTGACTTCAAAGAATTTAATGTTTTATGTGTTAAAGTGGATTTCTTTTCCCCCAAAAAAAAGTGGGAAAAAAATGCCGCCTTACTACTGATGCATAGCTGTACAAGGCCCAACAAAAGCAATACTGATCTTTGTTGGTCCATAGGCACCCAATAATACCCACAGGTAATAGCAGATTATAGAAGAGCCCACACCTGTCCAGTGCATCAGTAGGATAACCTCTTCCTTCTTGGCCACAGTAGCAACCATAAGACTCAAATTCCTCTGGGCATCGCTCAGTTAAACAGAACAGCATTTCTCCTAGCTGGGGCAGCTCTCTCTTCACTCTTCCATTTCCTCTCTCTTGCAGAAAGGTTAATCGCTCACATACTGTAAAGCAAAAAATGTTATTTGACACATCATATTTTCACTGTTTTGGGGGTTCTCGTGATGAGAGAAGAATTTTCAGAGGTATCAGAAACTTTCAAAGACAAATTTTTACTATTTCTAAATGATGGCTCCATTTCATGAACTACGGCTCTTAGATTAATGCTGCGTAGAACAGCAGAAGTGTGTGTGGGAAAGATGAAGATATAAATTACAAGTGAAATTGGATTGCCATAAGAGTACTTTGTAATCCTTCATAGTTACTTTTTTCTTCTGCGATATTCATCCCTAGCTGATCAAACCTATTCAGTAGTTTCTGTATTGGCTAGTTCAGAAAAGACAGTCCTAATCTCTTGTGCTTTCACAGTGATGTGCAATGACTACATTGCTGGAGGAAACTCCTCAGAGTGAGGAGCAGGAGAAGTTCCTTTTATTGCTTCAGCTGCTTGTGAAATAAAGTAACTCAAAGACTCAATTACTGCCTAAAAACAAAACCAAGAGGAAACATTCAACAAGCTCAGTTCAGATCTGGTACTGTATGAGATATGCACTTATAACCTAATCATAAATAGTTTCTGTAAGTGTCAATGATAGCACATTGGTGGAAGAGATTAAATCATCCAAGTTTTTGGAGGTGAATGCATCTCCTGTTGTTCTTGTAAATACCAATACATAGGTCCTTGTCTAACTGGTTTAGGATAACTACAATATTTATATGTAATATACATATACCTACCTGTAAATATAGAGGTAGCTGAATATTTAGTTTCATATAACTGGGAAAAACCACCAAATTCATTTACCTTTTCCTGCAGGTTCATTGGCTCTTCTGTCAGACAGTGCCAGCTCCAGAGCTATTCCAGAAGATGTTGTGATTTGGCCACCCCTTGCAGGGCTTGTCTCTGGAGATGAAATATGTATAGATTAGACTTGCAAAGGCAGAATAAACACTTCTTTCAGTAATGGCTCTAAAAGTGTATATTCTGAACCACAATCCATTGGCAGTCTCCTAGCATTTGTTTAATTCATAGTTGGAAGACTGTTCATTAATGGTTAGTTAAGCTTTCCTGGTGGGTGTTGGACAATGAACTGTCCCTTCCAGTGCAGTCTGTGTTGTGCACTCTGTATTCTATGTAATCTATCCAGATTTAGGGAGAAAATAGTGTTATTCTACATATCTGTGAGAAATGCTGAATCTTCAGGTAGCTGTGAACAGGAATAGGGGACTGCTGTAAATTGGAATAAGCGCAATCATTTTTACTTGCCCTTTTCCTTTGTCCTTGCAGATATGGCTGCAGGATTCTTCTCTGTGGGAACAATTTTGACTTGCAGTGAGTTAACACCTCCTGGGAATGAGGCTGGGGTCGTGGTTATTTCTTCCACTGACACTACATCTTCCATAAATCCATCCTCCTCTGAATAAGCAGAAAGAGGAAAGCAGAAGACAACACAGGAAATAAACAGTAAGATTTTCATTTTAGATAGCTGGTCAGAGTAATACCCTCAGGCAGAGCTGGTGCGAGTTGATGGTCATAGAGAAGAAACATTCAGGATGAAAACTGGAAAATCAAAGAGTATCCACACTGGTCATTTCTTCACATCCTTTGCCTTTCAGAAGATAAGACTCTGGTTAAATACACCCAGTTTAACCGCTGTTTAGTTTTTAAAACCTTATATGTTGCTGCAAATAATAGTGTTTGCTGGTTAGTCAGCCCTGCTGAGAGATGAAGTGCAAGGGGAGGTGTTATGAGATGTCATTTTCAGAGTAAATTGCTCAAAAAAAAGGTGTCAGTTCACATGAGGGTGACAAACAGAAAGAAACATTAGCGAAGGCAGTAAAATTACTTGACTGGTGCAGCACTGGGCAACTAAAGGATGGCTGTGTAGTAACCACAAGGAAATGTCAAGGGGGAAATGAGGTTAAATGGAAAGATTATTTCAAGGAGATTCTTTATCCTAAAAAATGGTATTTGTTTTTAGATTATCTGAAGCTTTATTGTTGAATGGGAATGTTTTGTTTCATTTGGGAATTGCTTAACATCTCTTTTCTTTCTTTTTTTAAGCTTTTTTGTACAAGCTAACTTGTACATGAAAACAGGTCCTTTCCAACCCTAACTATTCTATGATTCTATGAAAGGAAATCAAATGGGTTCATTTAACCTGAATGTCAATATGAAGAATGTGGCATTTCACAAACAAAATACTTGGAGAATACTAGTGAACATGTGTTTCCACGCGTTTAAAGCCTTTCCTTTTGAATTCCATGGGTCAGCTTATTAACTGGATTAAACTCAAAATCATTAGATTTGTCCCTCTGATGTTCTGGTTTTAGTATGTGTTGAAAATAACCTGTCAGGTGATAAGAGAATAGATTAAAATAATGAAAATCCTGCTAAGAACACAACAAAGCCCATGAAAGGTTGCGGAAAGGGATCAATGGCAACACGCTAGTTTTAATAGCTCGGCAAGGTGCACATTTTATGCCACTTTGACAGTGATGTGTTAAAATGAAAGCAATTCCTGCCAGATGTAGAAAATACAACTGGAGTTTGGGAAATGCACTTAGCTAAGAATAGATGGTACAAATAATCTTCCAGGAGCCATGCAGGTCTGCAAGCAACACAGGTTTTTGATAGAGGAGAATAGTTAATGATTTTGACCAGTGCTTAGTACAGCAATGCCAAATGTCTTGGGGGTGGGAGATATGGATACTGCTCAAACAGTGTAGTCAGAGTCAAACAATGACTACTTTCTACATCCCATATTCAGTGCTTCTTGGTATTTTTCCAGTGTGTTTGTCTACATGAATGTTTCTTTCAACGAAAAAGGGGCCAATGACAACTTCCAAGTCTACCAAGATGCTCTGTTTCCAGCTGTAGCTACTGGTGTGGCTGTGCTCAAAGTGCTAAGAATTGCAAAATCTGAAGCATGGCTTACACTGAGAAAGAATTCTGTGAAATTCCATATTATGAAGGAGGAGGAAAAATCAAAATGAACCCTTCTGGCAGCAGATGCTGTGAATGTAATTTAAAGGATCAACCATTATATCAGAAAATCTTATGTGAAGAGGTTTTTGCAAATAATGAAGAATGCAAATGAATGGCTGGAGGCAGCAAACGGCTAATACTTCACAGTCTGGTTTTACTGTTCGTGTATATGTGATCTGACCCTAATCTAAATGTTATTCTCTGGCAGCCCTGTTGTCACTGCATGGATTGTTAACTGTGATGCTTTTAGATGAAGTATTGCTGTGTCAGTCAAAGAAGAAGGAAAGCTGAGAGTCACTGACCTTTTATTGAGAGGACGGGGGGAGCAGGAGCTGTAACTCTGTGGTCCCTTGTGGTAACTGCACAAAGAACAGAGGCATCGTGGTAGTGACCTACCTGCTGTATTTCTGCAGTGTATTTTTGGACTGAATTCACTGAAACATCTTAAAGCTTAACGTCACTATCAGCCTTGTTTTATAGAGAGGGTGATTAGGAAAAGCGAAGTGGTTTGCTGAAGGATGTGCAAGTCAGTGGAAGAACTAAAGCGTTAACCAAAGTATTATCTAGAAATCCTGTGCTGCAGATTTTTAACTGTGACAACACAGAGCTTCATAAACCAAAATCCAATTTCACCTGCAGTAAAGAGTGCCTGATTCGTCAACAACAGTGTAATCAGACTCTTACCTCTGGCTCTGGAAGTCCCCAGGACCATCTCACTGGGCTCAAAGGACTTCACTGTTGAAGAAGGAAAACGTAAACTCAGAAAACAAGTTGCCAGCACAAACTGTTATGAAAAGTCAAGCTGCTGAGAAATCTTTTTCAGCAGTGCAGGAAAAACCAGGCATTTCATATACAGCGATCTGCCTGTTTATATCAGCAGTGCATTGATTGCTGTAGACAAAGCTATGCTGATAAAATAATCTTATTGCTGTGTTCAAATAATGTGCTTTACAGCATAAATGTGACTGAAATAACAAATTCAATATTAAATTCATTTGACAGACAAATGCACTAAAGAGGGTTAGGTATAAAATTTCACTGTTGCACAGAGATGCCACATTTCTCATAAACACCTGCACTGAAAGTCAAGTGTTTGCCTGCATTGAAAGTCAAGTATAATGGGCAGTTACAAGGCAAAATACTTCCCTAACCTGCAATTTAAGGTTTTTACTTGATAAAATCATTTTCATTTGTCAGCTACCTTTTGATAAATTACAAACATAGCTATCAAATGATCCAATAATCTCTGCATCTTTTTCGTGCGTTAGGGTTTTATGATGTGATCAAGAATGTCTTTGCCATTGTTTCTAAGTAGTACTTAGCTTTGGTTTTAATACAGTTTCCACGGTTATTGATGGTGAAACTCCTTTGGGTTTAAATGGAGAGACAACTAGTTAAATGGGAAGTAGTTCTCCAAATGTTTCCTTCAAAGTCTGACTATTATGGTACCTGGTACATTTTCATCTTTTTAAAGTTCCTAATGCAGGTTTTTAGCCCTTGGCACTATTTTGAGCCTTATGATGAGCGATATCTCCTTAGAGACCGTGAGTAATCATTTTTTCAGGAAGTAAAAGATTGCTACAGATGTGCAAATGCAGGTGCACTCACTCCTCCAGGAGTTCTCAGGTTCGTATTACCAAGCTTCCCAGCAGCAGCTAGAAAAACATGATCCAATATTGGAGCCGTTTTTAGGTGAGAACAAGAAACATCCAGTAAAAACCCCACCATGATACAGGGGAGGTCTGAAGAAACAGCCAGCACTTACACTCAGCGTAAAGCACCCTTGTTTTGTGGCACTTTCTTAAAAATAAAGAAAAACTGTCAAAGTCTGAAGAAATATTTCTTAAAAACAAAACAAAAAAAAAGAGGATGAAAAAGGAAGGGGAAAAAAAGAAGAAAAAAATTCCATATGATATAATGTTTTTTCATTATTCTAGATGCACACTTAGGGTGATGGCTCACTAAGAAACACAGGAGAGCACACAACAGCTTGAACCTGAGCTCTTAAGTTCCTCAAAAGTGCAACTTTCCACCTCAAGTGTTCAAGTGGTCGAAAACTGTGTAGATGAGGCCCTCAGTGACATGGTTTAGTGGTGGTCTTGGCAGTCCTGAGGTAATGATTGGACTTGATGATCTTAAAGGTCTTTTCCAACCTAGTTGATTTTATGATGCTATGAGTGGTTGCTTCATTGCACCCATCCAGTGCACAGAGCCTTGGTACTTGTTAAATACAAGGCCTCTGTACACAACACTGTGGTTTTGTTTGTGATTACAAGACTGCATCAGCTAAATTGGACTATGGATCGTCAAAGACTGGTCTCCTGTATTTCACCGCTGTGTGACTTGGACCTTACTTACTAGGTGTACCTCGCAGAACCACCCAGGACTTTGGATGACGTCTGCCCATGGCCTCTTGTGCTGTAGTGCACACCATGCAGGTGAAAAGTAAATAGTTCTCTCATACTACAGCAATGACATTTTGTGAGCATCCATTCCTGAATAAGATAACTTGATTGTAGCAGTAAGAAATGAAGATTGTCAGAAGAACCACTTGGTCTCATGGTTTAGGAACTCAACTGGGAGGTACCAGGGTAACAGGGACTTCAGCCTGAATCTCTGCAAGTAAATAAAACACTAAAATGCTAGCTCATGTGCAACAAACCATGCTTGATCTTTCCTCATGCTACAGCTTGATCCTGTATAATCAAATGTCTCTTTGAAGACAAGAAGTATGCAACTGGCTGTGGGAACCAGTGGTTGGCATCCACATAGCACGTGTCTGCCAAATGGCTCACCTGCTTCTACCTGTGTTCTCAGGGATGAAAGAGGAATGTTTTGATGAAAACAGGGTTTGTTGTAGAGTTCTTATTCTCAGCCCTTGGTAAACTTACTGTAAACAGTGGTTAGGCACATTGCATTAGGCACAAATTGAAAAATGGCACCTTCTCATTCAGCCTTGAATTCAATCACCAAAACATTATATCTACTTTTATATCAATCCTTCTGGAAGGGCAGTAAGCAAGCAAACAGTTCATTCTTGTGTTTTATCCTGTCAGCTTTTGGGAGCTGAAAACAGTGCTTCCTGCACTGCCAGTTGCAAACCTTCTTCCACGGATGCAGTTGCAGGCTGTGTTCCATCAGTCCCATGATGAAGTAAGTCTGCAGAAATAAAAGCATTCTTACTCCACAGAGTCATGGCTTAGGATGCTCATTAGACTGGATCTTGGCATAACATGATCAGAATGTAACTTCTTCATAAATATTATTATTATTGTGCTTTTTGCATGGTTATTTTGTATGTAAATAAATAATATGTATATCATATTTATATTATATAAATATAGCAAATCCAAACCTAATTATTGATAATTACAGTAGCAGTATTAAAATCCTGCCTTACTATTTATTCACTGCTGATACTAAATTCTACTCAGTAGCATACACTATAACAATAATCATCATAAAAGAATCCCTCAGTCTCTATCACGAAGAATTTCAGCCTAAACAAGAGAAACTGCCTGGTGATTGGCATTCTTTACATTCCCATTTCAGCAGATACTTGGATACGTGGCCAATAGTGAAAGTATCAAGATAAGAATTAAATATTTATATGGAAAGCTTAAATGTTTAAATCCAGGCACTCGGCTAGGATGCTTGTTGGAGCAGGGCCCTAAATGTGCATGAAAATAGAAAAGGATCCACCTGAAAATGCTTTTAAGTTGCTTTTAGTGCATTACTTCTTATATTATTTCTCAATGAAACTCGGGGTTCTCTTCTGAATTCCTTCTCAGAAAAAGGAGTCATTTGGCTGAAGTTTTGCTGTGCACCTGAGTAAACACTTGTCACAAAAATGGTGCTTTGGTTTATTGGGCTTTTTTCTCTTCCTTTCATATTTTGGCATCTTGCTAAAACTTTGCTTCTCTGAAAGGAATCCATGGCTTCTAAATAATCGGGTTATTTTTCTGAGTATAAATTGGTCTCAGTTTAACACACTGCAGTCAATGAACCACAGATATGAGCACGTACCCTCCGTGTGAAGTGTTGTCAGCTCTCTCTTGCTGGTGGTTTCTGAAAAAAGAGAAAGTTCTCTCATCAACTAAAGTGTGAGGAAGGCGTTTGTCACTGTTTAATCTGAACAGGGCAAATCAGGAGTTCATGGAATTTATTCCTATTAGCAAAGATTTAGGCAAATACATCCCCATGTCATTCAACTTCTTCTCTGTAATAATGAATCCGCCAAAATCCTTTTCCTAGAAATTTGTCAGGTGGGGTTATTATTTTTCTTTAAAAAGCCTGGACTGGCCAGAACTACACAGAAAAATAATAACAGGAGTGAACACTAAAAAAAGATGTTTCATTCAAAGGACTTTATTTTTCCATTAAGAAATATAATCAGAAGCCTAAAATTAGCAGAGATATCGAGTGAGCTAAAACTGAATCTATCTTTATCAGCAGAGCTAAAACTAGCATGATTTTCCTGTTAGCACCTAACAATTTGCCCCTTATTTGTAATGTGTTGGAACTGCTACACTCTCTATTAGAGCCATCTGATCCCAGTCAAAGATTACTGGCTTACACAAAACTATTTTCTGCCTTTGATGCACACATTCCTGTGGCATTTTCTTCTCCATTGATCTATTCATGAAGGGTTGCACATCCAAAGCCTGATATAGATGTGTGTATCCGTCCTTATTTAGCACTGGGGTGTGTGAATATGAGCCAAAGCCTTAGAAAACCTAGCATTGCTTTTTCACCTCTGTCCCAGCTTGGGAGTTCAAAGGTCTTCCCCCTTGCTGTGCTCTAATTGCAATCCATATGAATTAAGTTTTTAATCCAGCCCTGTTCCCACAGGACAGGTATTCAGTCTTAGAAAGCTGTAATTTCAGCTACAAAGCACAGATCATTGTATGACAATGGAGATAAATATCCCCTTCATCTTTAGAGAGGATTTTGCCTTCCAAGATGAAAACCAAATAACAGACAGAGTAGGTCTATTTTTGCTTTTCCAGTTAGTTTTTACATGGTTTAAGGAATATTTGGGCTAGCAATATTTTGGCAGTTTGGCATTCCTGCTAGTGACCTCAGGGGTTCCCTAATCATCCCAACTATCAGGTTGGTAAAATCGTGGAATAATAATCATAGAATGGTTTGGGTTGGAAGGGACCTTAAAGCTCACCCAGTTCCAACCCCCTGCCACGGGCAGGGACACCTTCCACTAGAGCAGGTTGCTCAAAGCCATGTCCAACCTGGCCTTGGACACTGCCAAGGATGGGGTGCAGGAGCTTCCTGAAATAAAAATTCCTTCATTTCTAACTGGAATTCCCCTATTGCAGTTTCGTCTCTTGACTCTTGTTCTGTCTCTGTGCACCTCCAGTAAGAGTCTGGCTCCATCTTCTCCACACTACACTACTATTGAGGACAGAAAAGAGATCTACCCTGAGCCTCCCTCTCTTTCATCCTGTGTTCCACCCCCCTCAGCAGGTCGGTAACCTCTCCTGGATGGGCTCCAGGACAGCAATTAGTCTACCTTCTTCTCTCTTGGTATTCACTTGAGAAGCAGTAAATGGAAAGGACACATGATATGGAGAACAGGTCAGAGTGCCAGATTCATTGCAGGGAAGTGCCCAGCTACTGCTTCATTCTTGGGTCAGATTTGATGCCACTGGAAAAACTGGCAGGAGGAGGCAGTCAATCAGGTCCTTATTATTACCTGTAACCAGAGGTGGACAGAAGGAAATATCCAGCCCATTCAAGGAAGAGTTAATATGTGCCTTCACAAAGCATTCAATGGCGTCTTTGTCACAGTTGCAGAGGAACTGTTCACAGGGATCCCCAGACTCTGGAAATAAAACAAGAATCCAAACAAGGTACTATTGAAAAACCTTTTCCATCACCTGCTTTTTCCTCCCTGTAAGGTTTGTGTCTATGTTCATTAGTGCAAACCTATTTATACTGTAATTTTTCACATTAAACACAGTCAAGTTTCACAGTCCAACACTGGTTGTGAAATGCAAATGTAGCCTGACACGGCTGGTTCTTTCTATAGAGTATTAAGGACTGCAGAGCAGTGCTTTACTGCCTCTAGTTTTCCCATGGAAAACTTAATCCAGCTCATACCAGCTTTGACATTTCATGACTTCGTTAATATATCCCTCCTATCTCCAAGGGTTCAAAGTCCAGATGCCAAGCTTTTCATGTAAGATGTGATTTACTTCTAAAGGATATGAAACAGTTTCCTAGGAAATGCTATTTTCCCATTTCAAAAACTTTTACCTTTTGGAGTTTCAAAAAACATTGACCTTTCATAGCTATCACCCTTATATTTCATATTTTTGACAGTTACTATTCTTTTAATGCACTTCGACCATTATAGATTGGCCTAAATAGCAAAAATGATTTAAATTTGAAACAAGAAAAGGAAATTGAATCAGATGATTGCTTAAGCAAGCTGTAAGGGTATTGGTTTGGGGATTCTTCTCCTCTTTGCTGGTATCCTCAAATCATTTTCTAGCATATCATCTTTTCTGAGAGCCAATACTTCTTGAAAAGTTATATTAAAAATTACTAGGCATTAAAGAGCCCCCATTCCACACTTGCCAGGACTATACCAGCATTGCATGGAGTAGCTCCTATTGTAATGCCATTGTCTCTGTTGTCATTGGTGATACTGTTGTAGCTGAGGTGTGTATATAACCCTGTGAAAAAATACTTTGAATCCCTCAATGTATATAAAACTCAGGCCCTCGAGCTTTGGAAGGGAACTGTTTGTGAGGTCTTTCCCCAGCATCCGCTGCATTTCTGATGTGTGGAGACATCTCAAGCAATGCCAGTGGACCTGCAAGGTCAGCGAAACCTCAGCCTGTTAAAGGAGCCCTGGCAAGTTTCTACCTATGTGACTTCAGTTTTCCTGCCTAGTTGGGCTTTGATACCTCTGTGTATTCCCATTTCCATTCACTCCTAAGCAGAACACTTAATCCCTTAAAAATCCACACGAGGAGGTGGTTTCTGCTAAATTTATATATGACTTCGGTGGGTAAAGCAAAACGAACTTGTTGGTCATGGTGAGGCTCCAGCATTAAGCTCCTGTGTTGGGTTAATCTTACCACAGGTCAGGTTTTCAGTAGAGCAGCTGGCATCTGTAGAAATCTTTGATGGGTCCCATGTGCACTCCATCTCCATTGCTTCCTCATAGCATTTGCGATGCTGGAAACAGCATCTTAAAGAATGAAATAACACACAGTCCACTGAATTTAGTTTCAGTTCAAGCTCAGACTGCAATGCTCTCATGTTGCTCTTACTCAAGAATGCAAAAGATGCTAAAGAAGAAAAAGAGGTACTCAGTGTGGTCGCTAGACACAAGAAAGACTGAGTACTACTTTCCCCTAAGTCAGCCTAGTGGAATAAGTACAGCTGGATGCAAAACTCAATGGTGGGATCAAGTCTGCAAGCTGTGAGAGACAACGCTTACATTTGTGTCCTGCTGCAGCACCTGAGTTATTACAAGGACTCCACAGCAGTTTAAATGATAAATTCACTGCCAGCATCCAAATATCCACCCACAGCACTCACTCCCAAACACTGCCTCATGGCTCAGCTCTAGAGGTCTTGGATCCAGCCCTGCCACAACCTTTCTCATTGCAGATTTGGAGAACTACACAGAGCCTGGCACTCACCAAGGGTTAATGTCTCTGCAATGCCTTGTGAATCCCTGTGTCTGGCTGAGAATATATAAATCTGTGCAGTGTTACCCTCTGTTTCTTGTGCTTTCTCTGCTATGCAACAAGCAGAATTAAAACACAGCCATGGGAAGGAGCCACAAATGCCTCAAATGCAAACCTCAAATGCCTGCATGACCACTTTAGCTGTGAATAGCAATGAAAGTCAGCTAAACCAAGCAGCTCTTCATCAATCATCTCTTCAGCTGTTTTTGAACAAAGTCATCTCCTTCTGTATTATAACAGCATCTGTGCGCACTCACATCAGCTATAAATGAAACATCAGTAAAACATTCAGTCATCATTTACCCCATATAAAATTGTTACAAAGATAAAGCACGGGCTTGCTGCTTGATTTAGACTCAAATATCCTAATTTCAGAGAAACAGACTCGGAACATAGGGCTGTTATTGAATTGCCATTGGTCTCGTCCACACTGAATGCAAAGACAGCATTAATATTCAAACCCAGCATCTGCTACCAGGAATCACGATGCCACGCGATCATGATGTAAGGAGTTAATTTTAACTAAGCTGATATGGGATTTTTGTTAAAGGCAAAGTGAATGTGTTATTACACATCACCCACTGCCCTGCATATGCATCTAATGTGGACTGAAGCACTCCTGCATCGATCAGAGCAGGGAACAAACAGGCTCCCTTCTAGGCTACACATTAACTTTCTCACTTCCTATATTTAGGAAGCATTTAATATTTAATCACTTACTATATTAATAAATTATTGCAGTATACCTCACAACCATGGAAGCAATCCAAGTCCTAACCACGATCACACTTTTGACTTGTTGAAAGACATTGGTGATGAGGCTTGCTTAGGTTGCCAGCAGCGGATCAGAGCTCATGAATAGCAACCCTAACTATTCTGTGATTCTGTAATAGTGTTATCCCAGATGATGAAGTTTCAAAGCCCAGTTTCTTGCACTCCAGGGTCTCTGCTGCCTGTTGGTGGTTTTTCCTGCTGTAAACTGGTTTAGGAGACTGCTGGAACATATTGAACAAAGGTGAGGGCAAAGAGCATTCAGCAGGGAGTCTCTGATGGTTCCTCTGCACCACAGACACTACTGTGCCTTGTTTCAGAGGTGAGGGTGAAATCTGTAAGCTCCATCAGGAACACAGTTTTAAACACAGAGCTGATGAAATGTGTCAAGACCCATTCCTGTCTCTGCCCGAGATCTAGTGAGGTGTCAGCACATAAAAGCTCCTTTAACTGCATAATTATACAAACTTCCTGCACTTCTTGTCTGTTTGAAGCATCACAATCACATCAACCCTGCAACAGTTAATCAGAAAATATACTTGCCTTCCCCTTGCAAGAAGGGAATTGTAAGACATGGATTGTCCTCTGGGCATGGTTCTCTTTCTCCATTGACTATGGAGGGTCCTAATGGAACCTGGGGACTGGGCTTCTAATTTAGATATGCAGTAAACTACTCTGGGAAATGAGACAAGGTTGGTACAAACATTTTCCAATGCCTTAAAACCCTACAGTGAGATGTTCAGCCCCTGTTTATGAAACAGAAATAGCAGTGACAAAATCTGAGGTTTGCAAAAGTAGTTTCCAAGAAATAAAGTTAGTGAGAAGATTGCGACACACTAGGAACCATGTCTGAAAAAAGCAGCCGCCTGGTTTGATGCTCAGTTGACCCAAAGATGTATCTGTGTCAGTGGCAAAACAATAATCGGTCTCCATTTACTGCAACGTGTAGTGGGATTGCCATGCTGCTAAGGAAACCTCACCGCAGGGCTGCTAACTGATCTGTAAACACTAAGAGATTCTATGGATGGTTCTTGGACAAACCTGCTGATAAATCATTCAGCTCTTTCTGTATTTATGCTGCTCTGCATTAAAATGAAGCTAAGTAAAGCCAAAGCCCAGGTGCTCAGCTCCACGGGTATCAATGCATTGAACTGATTCGAGCTCTCGTTTCAGCATGTCATCATGAGTGCTCAGAAAAGCTTTCATAAGAAGTCCCATGGGGATTCTCCAATAGCAGGGTTAGGATATTCACTTTCCCAGCCATCCCATGCTGGAAAGTGGATGGATTCATTTCCATCTAGCTATAGGCACTAGCCCTTTCTGAGCCACTGCTGTCTTCACTCAGGGAATTAATACATTACATTGTTGGAAGAAACTTTTTTTCTATTTAGACATAGATCCTGATTTTCTTTGAATTTCTTTTCACACCTCACACTGGTATAAGCAAAAAACCATTTGATTGTCCTGGCCTGAGATTACGTTTCTTCTCATTAGCCCAGTCAGGGTCTGTGGCACCATCCCTCCAAAGCACAGAGAGCAGCTTGGATGGTTTAGTTCCTGGTACATGGTACTGGGAAGAGCCATTGAGCTACATTGTTCTGTTCTGCACCTGGATGCTTCAGTGTTAGCAACACGGGTATTCAAGGTAAGATCTACTCAACCTCTGAAGTGCCACTTGAAGTCATACTCAGCTGTAACCTGATTCTGCTGATGCTTAAATTCAGATGCCAACATTTTCATTATAGCCCACTATGACCTTACACTGCTCCCAATACCAACGCTTTGGTAAGATTGTAAACTCACTAAACCACTTGGATTAATGCTCTTCCACTCGCCTTAATAACAGGCCTTCCAGTTTCTGGCACCAACTGAAGGGTGAGACAGAATTCCCCAGTACAAACAAATTAATGAGGTTTTGTTCACAAAGATCTGCCCAGAATTTAAAGAATTTGTAACTTCTGGATAAGAATTGTCAAGGAGATGGGTATGGTGTTTACTTATGCTATTGCATTAGTAACCCACCTTTGCAACCAATTTAAATCAGCTGTGCCACCAGAGCTGCACTAGTGGAATTGTATGCAGGTGTGGGGGACTCTGCTTTTACCTCTAGGATGGGACTATTTCCCCACAGTGAAGTGTGGTGAGATAAAGAGATTCTGAGCTATAAGGAAAAAGAAGCAAGTGGATCATTATATGCTATAGATTATGACCACCTTGACTTCATTTCTTTCCAAACCATGCTGTAAGGCAACTTGTATAGGGTGTTGGCCCAGCAAAATGATAGTGCTGACCAGCAGGTAGGAAAAATATAGGACAGGGCTGATAAACCAGAGCTGAAATTGCCTTTTAGGTCATATCAAATACTTAGGTTGTGTGTGATGAATAGATTCAACAGGGGTGGAAAGTGTTTCTAATAACTCTGAATAAAACTCTTTTCTTACAACTGTCCTTAAATTGTTTAGGCAAGTGTTACACTTTGGGTCATCAGAGGATGAGAGCACTGGCAGCCAGTCAGGGCAGATGAGGCTAACACTTACTCGTCAGCTTCATCCACAGGGAGTCCTTCCATCTCAAACCGGCAAGAGCAGCCATAGTCTTCAAAATCCCTGGGACAAAGCCCAGTAACACACTTCATTTTGTTCACAAAGTTGAGCAGGGCAGGGAAGTTTGTGAAGATGGACTGCAACCAGGTGAAGTGAGAACCCAGGCAGTCTGGAAGAACAGTCACAAAATGCATGGTCAATGGAGGTGAGCCTGGTGTGGGTCACACATGAGTGATGTTCGTGTGAAAACAGAGCCTAAACAAGGCAGGGATATTGAGCAATGCTTGACACTTGTCCTTAAAACATGACAACGCTTAACAGTATTTAGTATTAAAGTCTTTGGAAAAATCTACAACCTCAATAATCCCTGTTCCTTTTCAGTGTATATAAAGGAAAACTCCATGGGATTTCTATTCAGTGCTCAAGTACAACTGGAACACGTACTTACCAAAAAACAATGCAACACTTTCCACGTTTTGAAAGACTCCATTGAAGAATGTGGCGTTGTCTGAAGGAAAACATAAACAAACCACACTTCTTTTTTAACAGGTAAATAACAAGAACTGTCCCCAGACTGCCCCTGGTCCTGCTTCAGTTGCTAAACCAGTTTGAGATAAGAGTTACTAGCTGTTCACTGACAGCACGTGCTGCTGCGATGCTTCTCGAGTACAAGCAATTCCCCACTGCCATGCAATAGTATAGAAAGTAAAGCTTAAACCATTCTTACTCAGGATTCTTTCAGGTGTGTCAAGAAGCTTTGGCAGGAATGCTGGCTTCTCCAATCCTTGGCCACCTGCTTCAGCAAACACATTTGAGAAGAAAAAGATTTAAATATAAATGAAAACAACAAATCAAAGCCATATACTTACTTCATTATGACACATACACTGCAGGCATTTCAGATACCTTCCTACGTTACTGAGGTGCTTTATCAAAGCCATGAAACACTTGCTTGGCTCCATCCACACCCGGAAAAGCCCGGAAGCGTACTGGTAAGTCACATTGACTTCAGCTTAAAGAGCAGTCGTCTGTTAAACTGAGGTATTGCTGGTGAGGATGCGCTAACCTTTGTAGGTTAGATGTGTTAACTCTTCTGAACAGCAGCTCTTACTGGGATATATCAGTAGAATTGTATAGCACTGTTTTAATTGTCCAACTACTTTCATTGTCCCAAACGTTTCCACTCTGTAACCCTGTGCTCTTATTTGAAGCATGGTTGGAGCTAGACGATTGTAAGGTCCTTTCCAACTCTAACTATTCTATGATTCTATGATTTTATGGTTTGAAGGCAAGAGTTTTCGTCTTTCTCAGTCCTTATTGCCTCTCTTCCCAAACTTTTTTTTTCTTAATTATATTTTTCCTTTTGAAGATGCTGTGATATATTTTCTTTCTATTTGCCATGTCCTGAACAAGGGTGAAATCAATACTTGCTCTCTCCCTTCCCATTTTTTCCCTTTCTTATTTTCTGCATTATTTCAGGAAAGAATGTGTTACTTTGGATATATCTAAACTAAACTTTTTTTTCTTTTAAGGTATTAATGGTATTTAATGGCTTAAGGTTCTAAAAACTGAAGAAAAACCATAATGTTAAATTCATGGCATAGCTTATATCTCAAAAGCACTGGCATTACGAAAGCTATCTGTGGTCTCTATGAGAGATTCTGGGAAAGAGCTGACAGTTGTCTTACCAATCTGTTGCATTTCCCTGCCATAAATGTAAGTGTAAGAGAGTGGAGTAATGGGGTTTATAGATATAGAAGGGTAAAGCTATGTTTAGAAGAAGATTAGGAAAAAAATAGGACCTTTTCCTTATATCATATATAAGTATCAGTATCTTCTCAGGATGTCTACAACTTTTGTGTACTGAACATAATGTTCATAGCAAGAGCCATATGCCTCCAGCAACTCATTTCTCAAGTTTAGTGGCAGAATATGGATATGGGATTGAGGGAGGTAGGAAGAGGTTGTTCCTCTTCTGTTTTTCTTTTCCTGAAAGTCTTGCTCACAATGAAAAGCTTTTAGAAGACCAGCAATCCATCAGAAGTGCCCTTCACTGCAGCAGGTCTGAGGGGACAGACTGCTTTCCACAAACCACACAACAGCTCCTGATAAAGGGTGGCCTTTTCACACGGCTGAAACAGGTCTGTTGAAAGCTTGACAGCCAGGAGTAAATCAGATTTGAGCAAAGCAATGGTATGCCTTGCAAAGTAAATAGCACTGAATGCTATATATTTGTACACACGCTTGCTAAAGAAAAATTGCCCCTTATTTTTGGCTTAAAGCCTGTATTTCCTCTGCAATGACAAACATCCTTTTCCCAAGCCATATTCTATCAAGCACATCTAGAGCCATGTTTCGGCACACTGCGTAACACCATGGTTCAGACTCAGTGTCTATTGATGAATAGCCAGTGATTATTTAGTCCTTTCAGCAAAACTTTGGAAAACATGAAAATCCCATTGAGTTGCAATGAGACGGAGAGAATTGATAAAGCCACATTACAGGACTGCTGAAGTTGTGATTGCTCCAGCATCCTTCACTTGTACTTAGTTCTTCTCAGCAAACTTAATTTGCACACACCCAATTAACACATACATGTTCGAAGCTCCCCGAGAGATGAATCTCTGTCACAGGGTCAGCAGCTCAGTAAAGCTGTGGCTCTTCTAATCCTTTCATTACAAAGAACCATATTTCTAATTGTCACTAAGTCAAGATCAATGAACCAATGTTTGCCAATA
This sequence comes from Coracopsis vasa, assembly GCA_026283785.1. NCBI lineage: Eukaryota > Metazoa > Chordata > Aves > Psittaciformes > Psittacidae > Coracopsis > Coracopsis vasa. Next base: position 48,450 of record JANHGB010039502.1, read on the forward strand.
AGATTGCTGCATTTTGTTTAAATTGTCATGGGATAGACAAAGAGAAAATACTTTCTGGATGAATTATTCTCTTTTCTGCTTTTACTGTCATGTCTTTTGGTCCTGCGTTGTTCCCTGCAGAGCCAGTGAAAGATTGCACTATGAAACTCAGTCCTTTAAACCTCAGAAGATACTGGGGATGTCAACTTCTCTTTCTTTTCTCTAACACCTGCTAACTGACTTGTCACTTGTCCTGAGGAGACTCGTATGATACATCAGCTCTTGGGCTTTTCAGTTGTGTACCTTATCCACAGAACTTTCAGACACATGTAAAAACGTTTCTAGACTGTGTCTGTGATGTTGCCACTCTGGCAATGCTTTTCTGCAGTGTTATCTGAAAAAAGCCCATCAAAAAAACCATCAGTGCACCTCCAGGTGTGTTTTGCAATTGTAGCTAATTAAAATGTCATCATTTAGGGCACGGATGAAGTCATTATAATCCTCAGGGAGCAGAAACCTTGACTGTGCCAGGATAAGTCAGGCAGCAGCAAACCCAACTTGTTTGATTTATTCAAGGTAAATCACATTAGGTTCTCACAAAGATGCTAGTTCATGCACAGATACTTGCTTTAGTCTCAAAGCAGAGATCAGCAGAATAGATGCCACATAAATATAAATCAACAACCCTCTCCAAACCTAAAAAGAGTAACATTTTAAATCTTTGACCTCAGATTGTGCTTAGCTGGGGGAAAAGACTATGAAAACTGTGGCACAGCATTTGAGGTTTGGGGAGAAATCTCTTTTAAACATTATGTAGACAAATTTCTGAGTGTCCAGATATTACTGAGTGCTCTAGATATTATCAATGTATAGTTCCCTTTACATCTAGGGACTAAATACCCCTTTATTCATAATGGATAAACGGTGTAGGTATTTTGGCATTCTCTATCACTGCGGTGGGAAATGCTAATACTCTTTCAGATTTCTATTCATATAGTAGGAGTCTTAAGGTTCAGCTTTATATTTTATCCCATATGTTTTCTGTTAGAACTTTTTCTTTACTGACTTCCAATGCATGCAACCCCTTAGAAAGAGGTGACTGGTGAAATTGAAGTAGATCAGTGCAGAATTTAGTCTATGCCAAAGTGCTGATCTTTCTTTTCCCTTTAGAAATAAGCCCATGGAATGACTAGAAATGGTGTTAGACCTTCCAAGAGTCCTTCTCTTCACCTGTACACTGCAACTCACAGCACAGGGACTGCAGAGATTTGAAATATTTGCCCATTCCTGTCACTGGGAAGCTCATTTACCCATGACAAGAAAATCTGAAGAGTTATGTGAAGAAAATTATTCATAGTAAAATTTGAAGGAGGAGCTTTACCTGAACACAAGTTATATTTCAGGATGCACTGAATGGTTTGGAAAATTTAGACAATGCCATGTATTGAATGAGTAGAATCTCTGTATTTTTAACTTGTAACTTTTTTGGAGCCTAAAGGATTTAAATAATAACCAAATTCTAGCAGAATTTTTCTCAGTCCTGAGAAAAATACATTTTATAAGAACTCCATAGGTAAACTTATTTAAGTGTGTTTGAGCATTGAACATCAGGTTTGAGGGGACAGAAGGTGTTCTTCTACAAGATAGTTTCCAAATGCGCAAACTTACAACAGTATTTAGACATAGATTTCAAATAATCATAAAAATACATTGCTACTTACCACTGTACCACATCACTGATATAGACACCAGCAGAACTGCAATCATTTTAATCCAAAGGCAAGAAACAGTCACACAGCAGACCGGTGTGCCTGGGGAGTTAAGTAAAATATTAGGCAGAACGTTATCTCTTGAAACTGGGAGTGGGAAGACATCGGCTTAGAAAATCATTGTTTTGTAGCCTGGCCATATTTGTGCTTGATACAATTTAGTTATTACCCTTATAGTAAATGCACATATTACGACAATGGTGAGCTTTATGTATCCTTCAGATTTTACCAATGTCCTCTATAAACAATATTTATTTCAGTATTGCTTTAGGTGAGTCAACAGGCTCAGCCAAAGCACCACAGAGAGGGAGAGTTCATTTAGCAATAGAATGGTGTACTTGAAGTTTCTTTTATTTTATGAACACTTTTTACATCTTATTTGATGTAACAGGATGTTTAAACAATTCTCCACATTATGTTTAAATGCAGATATTGTGAAACACTGTGTAAATCAAGAGACATTCTGGGATTACTGCTATTGAACGTAGTTTATCTGCAATTCATTATACTAGTTTTCTTCACATCACAAAAATCTCCCCTACTCTGTAGTCAAACATTTACTTTAATCTGCATTGAGACTGATCTAATGCATCATGTCTTTTCCTAACGATAAACACATTGTTAAGAGTTTTAAGTTCTGGGTGTGCTTGTCCTGCCATAAATGTGTGTAAAGAATTCTTCTGAAGCCTTGCACTAGTATTTGTTAAATGACAGATAATGGGTTGGTTTTGGTCTATACTCCCAGATTTCAAATGATTTTCTAAGTCAGGCATGGAATTTTTTACAGCCAAATAAATGAATATTTATTTATCACTTTTCAAATATGTATCTACTGCTGATTATCTGCTCTCCTATTGTCAAATATCACATTAATTCCTATTAAAAAAATGTATTATTTCATTAGGAAGTGAGATTATAAATCTAACAGTTCTGAATATTTATATAGTCTACTATCCCAAATCTCTTACCTATACTTCAGTCAACAACTCCACAGTCCCAAATAGCTTATTCTGCATTGTTTCATTCCTGATTCCTGTGTTATAGAGTGCATCTAGAAAGGCTTACCTTGAGGGATATTATTCGAAAGCAGTTGGATGCAGGACAAATGGATTTCAGCATAGTCAGTACTAAGTTATTTATACCCACTTGGAGATATACCTCACCCATGTGATCACTTCCTTTATCAAACCCACTTCAACATTTATTAATTAATTCTTCCATACGATTCCTTAGGGTCATTATGCTCACAGTGTATTTTAGTAATGTAGCTCCAGCCATGTAAAGGATCTATACTGGGAAGTCTGTTCTGCAGGTGCATTCACCGTATAATGACCTTGCCTAATACTCTTGGCTGTAATTAAATAACAATCATCTCATTGTTATTAATCACTCACAAAATCTCTGGGGGATGTGAATATGGCTTTAATAGCTTAGCAAGAGGTAGTGTTCAGTGATGAAAGATGAGTGAAAATTTACACAGCTTTAAACACCAGCATTCCTCAGGGTTGAGAAGTCTTCTGTCATCTATCCACAGTGGCTCTGATCCAAAGCTGGGTGAAATCCAGGGGAAGGTTGAGTCAATGAGCTTTGAGAAGGCTTCTCCTCATCAGGAAGATGTGCTTTCTGCCAGGGTCAGACACCACAACCCTTCACAGATGCCATTAACAAAGGCAAACTGTCCACTGAGTTCTGGCATGGAAAAATGACAAGTCCAACAAACTGGAAATTGTAGAAATACATGCATGGACAGGAGGCTTGAGTCCTCCAAGACCTTCAGAAAGCCCTTTGACACTGTCTCCCCTAAGGTCCCCTAGAGAAGCTGTTGATATATGGGCTGAATGAGCCTGGTAACATGGGTTGAAAACTGGCTGAATAGAGGGGGCTAGAGGGTGGTGATCAGCAGCAGAAAGTCTGGTTGGAGGCCAGTGACTATTAGTACAGGTGTCCAGTTCTGGGCTCCTCAGTATGAGGCAGATATGGACAAACTTGAGACAATCCAGGGAAGGGCCATAATGACGATTAAGGGACTAATTTCTGTGTGAAAGCAACACTTGTCATCTCTCATATGAGGAGGGGCTGAGAGCTAAGACTCTTCAACCTAGAGAAGGCTCAGGGGAATCTAATCAATGTATATAAATACGTGAAGAGAGGGTGCGCAGTGACATGACAAGAGGTTCCCTCTGAACATAAGGAAACACCTTTTTACTGTGAGGGAGACCAACCACTGACACAGGATGTCCAGAGAGCTTGTGAAGTCTTCCTCTCACTCCCCTCCTTTGGAGATGTTCCAAAGCCATGTGGACATGGCTTTGGAATCACAGACATTTGCATTCACTGGGCATCTGGGCAACTGGCTGTAGGTGGCCTTGCTTGGGCTGAGGAAGTGGACCAAATGAATTCCTAAGGGGCCTTCCAACCTCAACCATTCTGTGATTCAGTGATTCTCTATTGATTCAGTACTGACATGTTGACAGAGAATGACAGGGTCCAGTCATAGCATTTCTGTGACCAGACTTACCAAGAAACTTTACAGAAGAGTTAAACATGGCAGAAATTATGTGTTAATGGTATAAAAATTCATTTTCATGTGGGTTTTGGTGTCTCCAGTTGAAGTCTCCAGGGATTGCCCAAAGAGCATTTTTACTGCTTGGAAGAACATTTTCAGCCTGACAAATCATAGGGGGCTTGACTGAGCATAATAATAAACATGCGTCCTCTGAGGTACTGATTGGTCCATATGCCACCATCATTTCTGTACTTCTTCCAAATATGCATAGATGTTTTTCCGGACTGGAAACCCTGGAATATGGGAAACAAACATGTTTTCTGAGGGCAGCCAATGTGTTCACTTTTTTCATGGAGCTTTTTCATTCTGATTTTGAAGTTTTTCTCATTAATTTTCATTATTCCCCTGGGAAAGCCAAACTTAAGTGTCACAAACACAACTGTGACAAGAAGGTTGTCATTCAGGGCAAGTACCATTAATCCTTTCTCAGCTCCTTTCACAAAATACCCATTACCAGTGATACCTTCTAATTCTGTCCCTATGAACAAGCTTGGGCAGTAGATCTCAGGCCTTTTCAGGACATTAGAGTGGAGATGGCTTTGACCTGACCCCATGCCAGACATGGCTCAGGTACAACCTATTGCACTACACAGGCTAGCTCGCTGTCTGAGGACTTGTATTCCTGAAGGAAAAACACTGAATGATTTCTTCTAAACACAGAAGTGCCCTTTAGTTTGGAGACCAGTGGTCCAACTCAGAGCTGATTAAATTTATTAAACTAATAATAAAACACTCTTTAAAAATGGAAGCCTTTCCCAAAAGTACTTTTCTTTTTGATAGAAAGTCAAACTGACTTTAATGGTTGTTTTCTGCCCTTATGTTCTTGTTTCTATGTACTTCTGCCTGAGTTCTACAAAAACTTAATGATAAAAATATATGAAATAATATAGGTGTCTTTTTCTTAAATCACGTCCTGAGGTTTTAAGGTGGTTTTGTGAGATTTAAAAGCAAATCAGCTGCTCAAAGATGCAATTCACTCAGCTCCTCACAGGAGAACTGGTCTGCCTTGGGTGAGGAGAGGCGCCGCAGAATGACATCTCTCCACGGCACTGCGGTACCACAGCCATGTTAATATTCCCAATCCATATACTCTTTGTATTGATATTCTTCTCTTCCAGTGGCTAACATTTGGTATCAACTGTAATTGGTGCTACTCCAATCTATTCTGCTGTTTGATATGACAGAAATGCTTCCCTCATGCTATTGGGCGCAACAGGGAAATGTATTTTGGAAGAGGGCTGCTGCATTCCACCTCTCTCTGAGGGCAGCATTCCTTATGGTGCCACCTTTCTTTTTGGCTTTATATTACATTGAACAGATATTTCTTTAATGAAACATCAATGTGCACCAGCTGTAGTGCAAATAATTGTATTTTCTTTGAGATATTAATAGCTTCATGATGTATTTTGGGTCGATACCAGCATCACATTGCTTCAGTGTAGGAAAAATATAGGGTGGTGCAATTTGGTTATTCTTTTTTAGAGCTGCTTTTAGTTCACCA
>JANHGB010039502.1:54364-72684 GCA_026283785.1 Coracopsis vasa
GAGCAGAGTCCAGACATTCCTTTCTGCACACTGTGCAGCAGAATGCCCGGGAGAGGACCCGGGAGAAGTTGCATTCCAACGGAATTTTAGTGGGGAAACAAAGGAGCCACAGTAATGGTGTTTGCTCCTGCTTTTAGTTCACCAGAGATGCACATAAAGCAGTAGATGAATCTTGGTGAATTCACACAGATTTACCACTGGGTGAAGGCACAAGAGGTGTGAATATTTACTTGGTGAATCTCTGCACTTGAGTTGCTGAAGTAATGGGAGACTCTTGATTTGGAATAGTGGATAATCTGCATGTGTTCAACACCAGGAGAGATCTTTTTTGTCTTCAGTATTTCAGGTGGCTTTTAAATTACCTTATATTCATTAATTGTGATTCTCTTAATTACAAATAAAACTAGAATGAACTATTTACATTCACTACCCAACCATACAAATACCCTTTATAAAATCCAGTTTTTGAAAGGCTTTCAATGATTTTATTGCAGTTACATCATTTGTATAAAATACATTTGTTTTTACACATTAATTTTACAGTGCCTTAATAGAAGACACATTTCTAGGTTAGCATATGGTTAATAGCTTGCCTTGTTATAAATATTTGCAAATAACATGTTGCATCCTCATTTTTACACTGGGAAAGGAGACAACTAAAACTGCCACTGATCTTCCAATTCACAGGATAATTCCTCAGTGCTCTAGACCGACGTACAGATGTTTTTAAGGCATTTTTGTTTTAGTGCTGGAAAGACATAAAAAAACTGTCATCAGAAGAGGTTTTACAAGGAAAATATTAAAAACATACATGAAGGTTAAATAGTTTTTTAATACCTTAAAAAATCATTGTCAGCAAAAAGAGCAATTTGATGAAAGCGAATGCTCTGTGGATATCTAAAACCTTTGTTATATTTTCATAGTAAAGTATGGAGAGATATAAAGGGAAAATGTACTTACTTTGGGAGTAAGCAACTCTTTTGACTCTTGCACAGACATAATTTGCGTTTTTCAAGAACCAGGAATAGTATTCAACACAGTACCTAAGGATGTAGTTGAGAGAGTAGTAGCTTGTTATCTTTCATGAGCACAGCTGTATGCACGTCATACCGCTAATACTGAATATGGAAATAAAGAGATAGAGTTTGATCTTAATGATGCCATTAGATATGTGGAAAAATTCAGCTGAGCTTTATTCATGTAGTTTGAATACTGGAAGCTGGATCAGGTCTTGGTCATTTGGGTCTCAGCCTGTAGCTACAGATTCCCAAATCTACTACAATCTAGCTACAGATTCCCAAATCACATTAGTGATTGAAAACTGTCATTTGAAAGTAGCCTGATGGAGTATTTTAAGCAGAGAGAAAGGAAATAACCAGTGCCAGGATTTACCTCATGCCTTCCTTCCTGGAATATCTTCTCTGACCAACACAGAGGCACAGCTGAAAAAACCTACACAGCTCCATCACACAGGGATTGATCTTCTGCACTAGAAGAGTGACAGGAGGCGAGGTCACACGGGACTCTTTGAGCATTGCCTGTGAACACCCTAGGGAAAAACACAGCTCTGAACTAGTTCAAATGCTTCTCCCATTAAATGTCATGCAGTGCCTTATCTGGGCTATGAGAAACGTGCAGGTTAATACGCCCATGTAGGTGTCTTAAAATCAAATCTGGGTGAGGCAGATACACACAGCCTGGCAGTTGCCTGAGTGAAAGCTCAAATATTCTGTTCAGCTCATTATTATTTATCACTACTGGTGAGTTACTTCAAAACACATTGCTTTTAGTTATCACAAATGTAAGGAACAACTCTAAAGATGCAGTTCATTTATTATTACCTGTTTAGGCTGAGATTCAGTTGCCACTGAAGCATCAGTTTTCCACAGTGCAAAACAGCAGGACAAAGAACAGCACTGTACACTTGTTACCTTTGGTAGTTTCTCTATGCATATGCTTCTTTAATGAAAAATTTACTTCCAGCTCCGCACGTTTCCCTACACCCACCCTTTAAATCTGAATCCTAGATTAAATATGACTGAGCTAATAAACAGACTCTCACTGCTCTCACCATCACTTGGTTTTTTAGCTTCATTAACAAAATAAGCATGATTTATGCAGAGGTTACGGCTTTCTCTCTGTCTGTCAGTTTTCCCCTTCTTGCTTCTAGTGACTTGAATAATAAGCTCATTTCAGCCCAGTTTTTAGGGACAGGTAAAGATTCTCTGGATAAATGCATTCCTACAGGTTTCATTAAAACTGACAAGTAACAAGAGAAGAGAAGGTCAATCTTTTCCTGCAGTGAGAGAAAGGTAGGTGAAATTTCTCCATTTCACTATTTGTTTGCCAGGAGCCAGCTGTTGACTCAGTGTATTTTCCTTCAAGTGACTACCATTATATTACTTTAACTTGAGAAAAATGCAGGGAAATGGTGTACCTGGCAATGGCCTCCCTCTTCCCCTCTCTTGAGCCAACCTAAACGACAATATCTCGTTTACTCTGTTCATTGAATCTTCTGCCATAAGCAGCAAGAGATAAACATTTGAACACCAAACATTTCATCCCAGCAGCAAATGCAGCTGTGCGGGACTGCAGGAAAAGCGATGCAACAGAGTAGGTGATGGCAGCTTATAACAAAATCCTGAATTGCTATGATGTGGTTTTTCAGTGCCAAACACAATCTCTCTTCAGACTCCCTTTCTGTTATAGAAAAAATGAGGCAAGGTGAAATTGAGAAGGGGGAAGGGGGACACTGAGAAAAGGTAAGGCACACTTGAAGATCTTTTCAGCTTTTCAGGGCTTTTTGTCACCATATTAAGAGAAAAAACTAATATTTGCCAGTCTTTTCTCCAAAGCAGTGCCTGTCATACCTCATCTTGCACCTTAGGAACCATTATCATAGGGCAGAATCAAAGGACTTGCTAGAAAAAAGGAATACAATATTTACAATATAGTAAAAGACTGCCAGAACATGGCTAAACCAGGTCTGTAACCACATCCCCTTTGCATATTTAATAAACAATATTATATTATTATAATATATTATCTATTATTATATTATTATATAATTTTATAATAATCATCCATTATTATATAATAACTGAGGAGGAAATGCTGCTTGCGAGGGCATGCTTTGGGTCCCTACAGTGAAAGCCACTTGCCCTGCAAGGCATCACATCTGACCTTGGGGAGCTGCAGGCGCACACATTGTTCTTTCCCGTGCATACAGCAGTCCTTCCAAAGGGATGTCTCTCCTAAACCAGCACTCCAAATGTAAGGGACATCTCTGCAAGCATCATGCTGGTGCTCTGAGAAGATAACAGAGACCAGGCTGTGAGAGGGCACATTTGAGTCATGTGGATGTCCCCCTCATATGCACCCACTGGGGTGGAAGATCCTGAATGCGGAGGGTGAAGGTTGACTGCAGTGTGGCTTTGCCATTTGTGTAACTACCAGCAGGCTTTGGCCATGTGCAGATAAAGAGCCCTACCTGCAGAGAATAATCCCTTTAGACAGTATAATTGCATTTCCCGGTTCACATGTCTCACACACTTTATAGCTTCGGGCCATCTTATGTTATGTGATAGGAGAGGTTACGGGGGTTAAATTTGGACTAATGAAGTTCTGTTGAAATAAGGTTGAGTTGTCTAGTGCTGACAAGAAGTTTAATATAAAATGGCATTCATGGGCAGGAGGAAAATAAAGGCTCTGCCAACCTGAAAGAGATCGCTATGATCCCATTTTTCTCTTGCCAGCGCTTGCCCAAGGTAGCAGAAGTCCTGAAACAATAGGCAGACACTTGATGCTCCCAAACTCACAGGCCCCTCTGCAAGCTGGTTGTGTGTCAAAGGCACTGCACAAATACCAGGAATAATAAGTAAGTCAGGGATGGGCAAGAGGGAGCCCCATTTCTGTTAATCTTAACAACGTTTCATAAATGTCATTAGGATTTGGCTTTGTCCACTGAATAGCATTTGACACACCTTGATTTTTTTCCACTCCATGGCTCTTAAAATTAATGATTTCTTGCTTTAATAAGCATTCTTCATGCCAAGAACTGAACATCAGAGAGTGAGGCAATGAGGTTTTAATAAAAGTTATCCATGAAAAGTAATGTAGAGTTGCTGTGAATAATTAAAACTTGCTAACGACCACCCTCCAATGAATCTCAGTTTTCACTGCAATGGGTACTTGCTCCCCTGCCTAACAGGTGTTAAATACTCCATGCAAGCTATGTTTTCCAGCAGAAATTCAGCTTTAACTAAATGCAAACTGAACAACTGCAGTTTCAGTTTGGACTCATCTATGTGGGAAAGAGAAGTCAAATAGAAAAGCTGCAAGTTAAATTGCTTTGGGTTTGATTTTTGACAATCACTTGATTTTAAATTAATGCTGCATTTACATAATGCTGTATTTATTTAATGCTGAAAAGCCTTGTCAGTTATGTTATATTTAATTTTATTTGGATTAGATAGTATGCTCAATCATTGTTGAAATTAAAATTTTCGGTGCTTCATAGAAATGTTTTATCTCTTCTGGAATTAATTTCTACTGTGAAATGTATTTTTTTTTATTCAATTTACAAATTCCTACAGATTTGGATAGAAATTTAAAAAAATAATGAAAAGTTGGAGTTTCCTTCAGAACCTTCTTTTCTATGAATTTTCTTTCCTAAGAAATCAAGTCACCCTAAAAGGGCTGGAAAACGAGGAACCACAGCTCCCCATGCAGAGCTCTGCTCTTGTCTATTTGAAATTACCACGTTACTGTCACAGGCAGATAAGCGACCAGTTCTTGCTGCAGTAAACAGACTTTTCCATTATTAACTCAGTATCACATCTCTCTGACACTGAGATTAAATTTTGCTGCCAGTGAAAAACAAGGATATGGCTACTGTGAATAATTCAGACCTACAATATCCCTCCCTGCATGCTCCAATATGCACAGTTGCATATTTTATCAGTTCACATAAGCCTTTGTGATTTAAGAAATGACTTCTTGGGATAATGTCTCAGACTTCAGAGTACTGTGGATGCCTTTCATCGCTTTACGATCCCGCTGTTCAATTTATTTCCCCAAATGCATGACTGATATATGCAGGTAGACAACCTCTGCCATCCTGGTTTCCAACGGGGAAGCATTAATGACTCCATTCCTTGGTCTTATTGAAGTCCATGTTTCCCAGCCTTTTCAAAAGGGGCTGGTTCCCAGTCAGTGGTTCTACAGCGTCTGTAGTGTTGCCCACCAGACAGATATTGGCACATGGACAAACTGAACTGTGCACACACTGAGCATACAGAGAACTTGGGTTTTGTGTAGAAGTTTTGATGATGAGAATTACCATAGAGTATTCTTCTGCTCCCATCAAGATAAGATCAATATAGGTCTCCCAATAAGGCCTAGTTCAGCTGAAATTCTTCTCTTCACACCATCAAGAGTGTCAACAAGTCAAACTATATTTGTGTGATGTGACATTGACTCACTGTGTTTATACAACCCATGTATGTCATGGGGGGTGAGGACTCTGGTATTTTGAACTCTTTAAACAGAAGTAAAATGAGAGAAAGATAAAAAAGGATATTTGGCTTCCTATCTACATGGTTCAAAAACTCCCTTACACCTAGAACTGCTCCTTGGCTCAGCACCTATTAGTCTTTTCCTTGGAAACATGTCTCAGTAGATAGGTTTTTTACTGCATAGTTCTCAGCCCTCCCAGGCAATAGTTTCTTCCCCCTCTTCCTTGACACTGCCTTTCTGCAGTACTTGTGTTTCTGTGATCACTTGATTCTGTTGTCAAACCTTGATTTCCATGGTCAGCATTTTTACCTCTGATAACATTATTTACTTTTGATAACGGATGCCCCAGTGAGCTGTATGCTCTCAAACACTTTCCAAATACTTTTCAAACAGCAGGGAAGGACCACCAGGCTGCAGTTTCCCTTCATGTGAAAACCTGCTGCTGAGGCTCAAGTTTTCACTTTACCTCTCCTGTTTTGACAGGCAAAATATCAGCAGCAATTTTCTCTTAGTCATATTTATTAGGAATCCGTATCAAAGACCCATGATTTACTTTGACAATAGCAGAATGATGCAGTTTATTTCCCATGTTTCCTACTAATCCATCACTAACCATTTAATCAGCATTTGGTTTTGCTCTCCTCACCTACCATCCTTCAGAATTTTCAGGCTTTTATTTGTTCATATTATGATTAACTTTTTTTTTGGTTGTATTTCCTAAATGTCCAAACAAAGCTTTGAACAAGTATTAGTTGATTGGTGGTTTAGTTCTAAAGAATTAAACTGGATCTAAAGACTCCTCAGGTATCAAATCTAAACGAAGACCCCTACAATTTTGTCCCATATATTATCTTTGCATTACTATGCTTCCCTTAGACAGTCACCACACAGAAACACAAACAGCTGAGGGGCAGATTTCCAAAGTTCCCTTTGGCAGTCCTCACTACCAGCAAGACTCGTGTTCCCACTCAATTGTGGTAGCAGCAGAGTCAACTTCAGTGCAGGGATCAAGAACAGCCTTTACCGGAACATCCCATGACCTCTTAGCTCCATCTCAGCTCTAAACATCCAAAGTGGTAAGACACAGTCACAATGCCAGGAAACTTTGGAATTGTACTATAGGAGTTTTCACACCACCATCAGTGGTAGCTTCCAAATTTCTCCTTATTATGCTGCACAAAACAGCAGACAATCACAGTCCAGGTCTGGAGTCCAGGCACATAGATTTTATCTGTACCCCAGGGCAGGCAGTCTGGATTTTTCCTCCAGTATAAGATCACAGTAACACTGATGTGCTTTACATATTGCTATCAATACTAGAACATACACACTAATGTATCCCTCAAATTGACTTCCTCAACTACAACGTTTGTGGGAGCATATAATCAGGAAGCGTAACTGGTATACAAGCAACTTCAGCTGTGTCTCGCTTGCTGTTCAGATGACCAAGTGACTGACTTTCCAGTGTGACCACTGAGGGTGAGAACACCAGACTGGGATGGAAGGATCACAAGGGTACTAAAGATGTCTATATGATGGAGTGGCTTTTACCTAGATTTTAGGTGTCCGTGATGCTGGTTCCTAGAGCTGAAATAGTTGTGTTCTGTCCCCAAGACTGAGATGTGTGGCTGAGATTTATTCCTGTTGTGCTCCTGAGCTCTGCTTCTACTTTGTGAATTTGGGTGTAGGTAGCCTGGACTCACACACACACACACACATGCTCAGCATCCAAAGTAGGTGCTGGACTCTCCCAGAGTTCAGACTCACCTCTGGCATTGAATTAGGTCCAGTTTTTCAAAGTTTCTTACTAAACACTTATCTGTAAATATCATTTGATTGCCAACATGAGTATATGATACTTATAAGTGGACTGGCACAACATCTTCTATTAACTCTTAGTTTCTAACTCCTTATTTGGTGTTATTCAAAGGAAGAACCGAGCCTTCCTGAAAATCTAGTGGATAAAAATCCTTCTTTAGCTCAAGAGGAAGTTTGCGGTATTCTAAATTCGGGCAATTCTGTAGATTCCATGTGGCATCGATTGACTTAATAATTTTGTTTGTACCAATAGGAAGATTAAAGCATGATGCTTTCTTTAAGAACGAATCGATTTTAAGATTCTCCAATCCATGTTAAAACTGACACATATGTTATCACCTCGATATAATTTGTATTTTGAATGTGTGATTGTGTCTGATTCACAAACAAATATGCAAGCAGTCCCTTAGACATTCTGGGTGGTTTGCATAAATAAGAAGTCATGTAAAAGAAATATATATGTTGTTTCTGTGTGGAAAAACTTATATATTGATGTAGTTTCAAACGTACTACTCTTTTCCGTGCATGAGTGCAGTTACTTACTGGTAGCTGAGTAAAGCTTCAGGCTCACACCAGGCCTATAGGGTGGCGCAGACAGTGCTGCAGAAGGCAAATCTGAGGGAGAGAAAAGAATAGAACTTGCCTTGACATCTTTAAAATATAAAGAAGGAAAAAAACCCTCTGAAGTCACAGACCACTAATGAACACTTACATAGACACTGATGTATAAATACATTCACAGTCACCTATTTCTATAAATGCTATTTTCTATTTCATAAGTGTGCCATCTGACATGCTTTGTTATTATCCCAGATCAATCTCACCTGGCTCTGTTTGCATCAGTTTACTGGTTTCTTGAGGAGACACCGTCTGCATCCAAAACGCATCCATGTCACCTGTGGGAACACAAAGACACGTGCTCATGTCATTCAGGACATTTGTTATTTAGCTGTCTACTGGGAAGTATTGCTCCCTCATGCAGCACTTCTAGTGGCACATAAAAGTGTCAAGATGAAAAAGGAAGGATGAAAGCTGTACTTTGCCAGATCTTGAAAAGTTCATGGGCTAGGGAAAGGTAGGATTTAAAGAAAGTGTGTAAATGAAGACCAAGAGAAGCAGCTCCATATTGCTTCTCCACAGCTCTGCTCACCAAATTTGGAGCAAAATGTGAGGGAAGACCTGGATGGTAGAAGTATCCATGAGGAGCAAGACTTAGTTTTTCCCCAAAGGATAAGAAACTACAGGATGGACCCTATAACTGATTTTAGCACTTGTGCAATAAACACATTGACTCACTAGTGACCCAGAATGGGTCTCCCTAAATGGAATCCTAATGCTGTGGTTTCAGCTTTTGGCCAAACCTCAGCACTAGCAGGTAAAGTTGGTGTCAGTCTTCCTCACTGTACTCACTAGAGCTGGGCTGCAGGGCTGGTGATGGGGTTGAGCTACCCCCTGCAGTCAAATGGGGTCCCGCTGTGCCGAGTGGTCCAGAAGCATCCACATGTAGTGATGTAAACCCCAATTCTTTCACTCCAACCGTCTTTGGCCATGGTGGGGACCTCGTGGTGATGATTTCCTCCCCTTTCTGGGCAAGAGGGTTCCTGGTAGCTGGAGAAGCAGGAGAGGTGGAGGAAGGGCACCAGCAATGCACTGTGCCGATGCCCCATGCTAGCAGCGAGTATAACACACTGGGGAACAATATGTAAATAACAAAAGAAGAAACTGAAATATTCCTGCAAATTCAAGGTTTTTTCTTCTCATAAATTATTTTTTGTTTCCTAAATGCCTTCACTACAAAGGAAAGAGTTGAAAGCTCTTGTTTAGGTGAAGGGGAGCAGGCAGATAATAGAGGGCAGATACTGGGAGTTAAGAAGTGATGACATTGCGTGGCAGGAATAGCACTTGGGGTTAGAAGAGATTATAAAGCTTGGTATGCTGATAAGCAAATTAAAAAAGCTTATAAAAAACAGCAGACTGACTAGAGAAAATGTAATTTTGTTGTAGAGAGATGTAGCTGAAGTGATGAGGAGGCATGAAATCAACGTCTGAATTTCTCTTGGCTTCTACTACATGCAGGCAATTGTGAAGCCTTTATGGCTTTCACAACGAGGCAGACTAACACTTACTTATCTTGTAGCCCTGTGGCGAAGATAAGTGCACTGAAGTTTATGAAATGCTCAGGTACTCACAACTGAAAGTCATATAAAGTCAAAGATAGAGAAAAACAGAGGAAAAAAGATAATAAAAAAGGAGAAGAAGCAGTTTAATCTCTCTTTTTTCTGTTGTTGTTGTTTAAAACCAACAGCCATATGTTCTTTACTTTTCTGCCTTGTTAGAAAACTTCTTTTTCTAATAAAATGGCTTTTTTACAATAGTTCTCTATCCTCCAGCTGTTCAATGCGTTACTGACCTGATCTGCTGCTGCTTTGGACAAGCTTCTATCTTACTCTGTAACTGTAGTTCAACATCACAGCGCTGAGCAGCAGACATACATGATCGCTTGTCAATATGCTAACCAAGGAGAATACAAATTTAGGTCTGACAATATTTGCTCACTTTTAAATGTCCACACATGCTCTGCTGATGGATCCACTGTTTTGTTTGTGCCTTCCTGTAATTTCATGACACTTGAAAACATCGAGTCTAGATCTTTGGAGTATGAGAAGAGACGGTTAGAACACTCACCATCCATTGCATATTGTGTGATAAAAAAGGAACAATTCAGGTTCTGGTAGAATAGAAACAACAGCTGTCTTTTTTAATTAATTTTTGGCAAAGTGATATTTCTTTGAACAGGAGAGAAGCATTTATAGCTTTCAGCACAGGTAAACTGGCCCCTGCTTTCACTACCTATCTGCTTGCTTTAATCAAGTATTGAAGATGAGAAGTAGTCATGGGCAGCAATGAGATGTGACCATCTGAAGTGCAGCTCAACCTGGCAACACAGCTTCGGGTGGAGGGGCCACGCAGCACAGTCTGAATACATCCAACTCATCTCTGAAGTTAACCCATGTGAAGGCAAGAGGTTATTTGTGCTGAGAGCTAAGGAAGATGTCATTTAGATTAACTGAGAGCCTCTCCAACCTAGTGCTGAATTCTGTTAAAGCTCTCATCTCAGGATGCTTTGTTAGCTCCTCCACTAGAAGGCCTTGTAGCCATTGATTTATAAGTTTGTGAACTTTACTTATAATATTATTATATTAAACATCTAATAATATATTATTCTATTTTAATGATAAAGCTAAAATAATGTGTACATATATAAGTAATGACAAAAATATGAAATAGTATTTTTACATTATGAAGGTAGGGTATTTATTGCAAGTGCTACCTGGCCATGGTTTTCATTGCTGTTGCTATTTCCTTTTACTCCCCAGGATTTACTTACCCAGCTCAGAAGATGTGTTACTGGAGAATGTATAATTAATAACAGGGGACTTTTCCAGCACTTCCCAAAAGTCAGACAGATTTCTCCCTGCAAACAGAAAAGATTACAAATACCAAGAAAGGCTTCTTTCTAAATGTAAATCATCACTGAGAATAAGTAGGGCAATATTTTGAGGCGGAATAGTTTTACCTGTCTGCCCTGTCATCACACAGATGTAGATACAATCTGAATCATTGCTCTGACGCACTGAAAGGCAAAAAAATGTAAACCAGGCTGTTGCTGCCAGTTTTCTTTATATGATACTAGCTTGAACAGTTGAAAACACAAACACAAAATGGTATGTGGCTGCTGCAGCTGGAGAAGTCATTTTCCTCTGACCTGACTTTTGATAAAAACCTTGAACCAGCATCAAATCCCAGTGCTAATATTTCCATGGGAAACGTTTCTATGTAATTAAAATTGTAAATTACAAGTGTTTTTACATGGGAAATAAATTTCTTAAGATAATATAGCCCATAATTCTTCTTCAGGAATCACAGTTCCCCAAATACCAGTATTAAATAGTAACCACCCAAACTTTCAAACTAAACATAGTTGCTAATAGAAACACTCATGTCTCTCTGTTATATATATCCACATTATATATGTACCTTGTTCCTTTAAGGAGACTTGTTTACAAGTCTTGCTTTGCAAGAAAAATGCTGCTGAATTAGAGCAATGAGCTTTTATACACATTTCTATGCTTGTTTCCATGCCAGGAGTAAATCAGACAAATAAGACAATGTCAAGTGTTAAAAGGAAAGGCAAACCTGAGAGAATAGAAGTGGATTTGAATATTTCTGTGAGATAACTGGTGGAGTTTCCAGTAATATCAACAAGTAAAGCTGTGAAATCTGGACAACAAAACAGAGACAGTTTATCATTGAAAACACATATTCTATCATTTATGCAAAGTCAAAATATCACTTTTATATGTGATCATATTTTTGATATATGTTTGTACGTGATAATGGTTAAAATACTTTAAAGTTAATAATGTTTCTGCTGGATGGCAAAGGACTTAAGAAGCCGCTGTAATACTCTGCAGAAATATATATCAAAGATGATACCCAAACTAGCATCAGGAGGAGACCCAAAGCCTGTATGCTCTGCCTGCACCAACTGCCTACCTATCTGCCATGTAGGATCATCCAGGAGGTATCTGTTTGTCTCCTCTGAGGTTTACTTCAGACATTCTGATGATGTTGTTTTCAGCTCAAAAAAGTGGGTAGCGGTGATATGGTGTTACGACTTTTTCACAACAGGTTCTAGCAGTAACAGTTCTCACCTAGAAAGTGACAGACATGAAGCCTATGTTGGGCCCTGAATTCTTTCTGCCTGAAAGGATGCTCTCATCACCAAAATGTTCTGGATTTGGGGCAGAAAGTTTGAAGTTTCTCCACTATCCTCCAAGGAAGATGGGGTCATTGTGCAATAAGGCTTGTGAGATGTGTGGGTCCAGAAAAAGCCATGAGAGCCATTGTGGCTCATGTGTGTGGTCATCACATGAAGCTTAGAGGCTCTGGGCTCTGGTCACTAGCTGCTGAGCTACTCTTGATGTCTTACATTAACCAGCCATAGAACCCAAGCACTCAGATCCATCTTGTAATGTCAAATACTGTGAGATCAGGGGTGTGAATGAGGACTGTAGGTTAAGGATTTGCCCAGCAGCGTTTTACACTCCATTAAACAGCGTTATGAACACGTTAATCCTTGCTTTTCACTCCTCTAAGGCTCACTGAAGTTACTGGAGACTATTGGTGCAGAGTAGCCCTTGTTCATCTCATGTGGGTCATCTCGGTAGACCTAAAGTGGCTGTGTTGTGTCTCCTGCACTGCTCTTTGTATTCTGAAGAGGAAAAGGAGGTCTTTCAGCTGGGTAAACCACACCAGTCATGTAACTGATGGCTCCATTCCAGTCTAGCCGGCTGGATGCAGCCTTCTGAGACTGAGTTCAGTAAGCCTCCCCAAAGGCTCAGAGTAGCCACTTGTCATGAATTATGACTATACTTCAGTAAGGTGATGCTGCTCATAGGGATGAAGTCTGCAGGATTCAGGCTACAGCTTACAGCTCCAAAGGAAATAATTAATCTTAAGTACATGTAATTGCCGTCCTCTCCTGTGTACCCACCTGCCAAGTCATTTGTCACATTGCTCAAACAGTAGCAGTAATGCATAGGGAACTTGCTAGGATCAACATTTTTCACATTGGAAACTGCAGGGAGAGACAGAAAAAAAATCAGTATTTTGGTGCAGGGGCTGTGTGAGAGAAAATGCTCCTGCGCAAAGAGCCGAGGCACTCACTGTTATAAATGGTGACTGATACTTTGTGGAAGGCAAATGAGCTGTAAGACGTGATGCTCAGCAAAGAGAAGAGCTTTTTAGTACCTGCAGAAACACATACCCATGCTATTAGTAGTTGAAACAAATTATGAGAACAGCGTGTTTTGACCCAGCTCATTTAGGAGACAGGCTGAGGGAGCTGGGGTTGTTCAACCTGGAGAAGAGAAGGCTCTGGGGAGACCTTAAAGCAGCTTCCAGTACCTAAAGGGGTACTGAGAGAAAGCTGGAGAAGGGCTTTTTACAAGGACATGTAGGGATAGGACAAGGGGCAATGGCTTTAAGCTGAAAAAAGGGGAGATTTAGATTAGGTAGAATGAAGATATTCTTCCCTCTGAGGGTGGTGAAGGTGGCACAGGTTGCCCTGAGAAGTTGCGGCTGTCCCATCCTTGGCAGTGTTCAAAGCCAGGTTGGACAGGGCTTGGAGCAACCTTGTCTAGTGGAAGGTGTCCCTGCCCATGGCAGGGGTTTGGAACTGGATGAGCTTTAAGGTTCTTTCCAATCACAACCATTCTATAATTTAATTTCTAAAAGACTTCTGAGGTGCAGATACAGATGCCTGAGGTTCAATTCTTCCTCATTCCCACTGAGGGAAGGATTATTATTATTGTATTATTATTTGTTGTTTGGGGTTCTTTTTAATTCAAACCTACACTGGATTATAAAGTGCTTTCTAAAGGCATCCCATAAGTGACTATGTTGTGTCTATATAGAAACACACACTACTTTCTAAATTCTTTATATCAGAAAACTAACTGCATTATAAATGTGCAAGAGTAACATGCTCCTGGAATCAATTCTGGAGGCAGACAGCATGCATTTATGACATCTCCTGCTAAGCCTGTGTAACCTACCCAGCCTTGTCCCATTGCCACTGAGCACTGTGTTCAGCATTCCATTCACCAGCTCTGTCAGGTTAACAGCAGCCAGATCCATGGACTTCGCAGGCAGCTCTGAAAAAGAGGGGCTCTCTGAGCAGCTGGCTGCATGAAGGCACAAGGAAAAGGCCATTTACCCCTGTTTATATATGGAAAAAATCCTCCAGAATGGGAAATAAAAAGAATGAGCAGATTAAATATTGGAATGTACTCAAAAATAATAAAATAATGAGAAAATAAAGATGCCAGGAATGCAAAGAGGAGCCTGGAAAATAGCAAGGGCAAGCAGGCAGTGCAAGTGCAGGCCAACATTGAGGTAGGGCTCTTGGTCACCTCTTCCCTTGTACATGCCCTTGAGGGGCTGCCAGGGAGCAGAGCCAGTCCTGGTGTTTGGGTGCCCTCTCGTGCCAGGCAATGGGTATTTACTGCCAAAAGAGCAGTAAGGAGGAGAAAGTGCCCAGGGAAGGTCCCCCCTTCCCCAGTGCTATGTGGAACTGGGACGAAAATACAGATCTGATTCTTTTTTCAGCTACCTCGATGGCTATAATGCCACTGCAGAATAAATGGACTGCAGCTGAATCACACTTCTCTGTTCAAGTGATTTCTTTCTGTAGACATTGCTTATTTGTTTTTCCCAAGTTGAGATTTCCAAAGATGTTCTTTTGCTTCCCTCCCACAAAGGTGCTCGGAGGCAGAGCAGTGTGTGCGAGAGGAGGGAGGTCTGTGTGTGTGTGACAGAGAGAAAACAGAGCAGGGTGGAAGAAGAAGCACAGAAAGCCGAGATGAGAACAAAATCGAATGTGGGCATAAATACGATTTTCTGACTACTTCAGTATTATTTTTAACCAATTCAAAGCAAAGCTGCACCCCAGGGCTGGAAGCAGGGCTTGTCCATAGTGTAGAGGAGAAGGATAACAAAAGGGAATTAAGAGTTGGGAAGGAGAGAAAGGAAAAAGAGAAAACTTCAGTTAGGTTTCTGGAAGGACAGAGGTTAAAGTGGATCTGGGTAAGGCCTGGGTTGGGGGAGCAGCTTTTGCAGCAGTGATGGATTTGGGCTCACAGAGAGGGGCCCATATGCTGACACCTCCATGCCCAGCACTATACCTCTACTCCCATTAGCACCCACACACAGGGCCTCCTGTTGTGCTGCTTGTTACCTGCTGTAGCCAGCACTGCCACTTGATTCTCTTTCTTATTTTCTCTTCTTATGCAGGAAGCTGTGAAGTGAAGAAAGAGGCTGAGAAACAGTTTTCCACATTGAGCCATCTGCCAGTAACCACTTTGCTGCTCTCATTTGTTATAGCTCAGAAACTGATGAATATCAACACTGCAAAGCAGGCCACTGAGTATCCACAACAGCAGCCCATCAGGTGCCTAAAGGACCAGCCAGATGCTTTAGCTGACAGCTAATGGAAGAAAACAAATTAAATGGCTGAGTTTGCCCCCTTAACTCAAGAATCCAAAGAAAACCAATATTGTCAAACTGTTGTAGAGATCTACACTAGGCTTGGACCCAACATCGACCGCAAGAAATGTAGTGTAATAAGGCCAACTCTAAACAGGCTGTATGCATAAGATGCAGAGCAGTGATTTAGACATCACAGGAGACACTGAAGTGCAGGACTTTGGTGTTTAGGTTCCCTATTCCATCAGTGGAGAGCTGAGTGCCTCCAAAGAATAATCCAGAAAGCTCTCCAAATGAGCCAGTGATAGCAAATGCTACAGTCCCATCCCTCTCTGAAGGTTCAGCTTCTCAATCCATCCAAGCTCCCCAGAGAGAAGTCTTCTCCTGGGATTTGGTAGTAAGGAGGGATCACCTCAGCTGTGGTGATGCTTCTCTCTGTATTAAAACCTAATGGGCAGCACTCTTACCAGGGAATAGAAAACCTGGGTTCAGCCCTGCTGAATGGCACCAGCCCTGGGGATCCAGCCCATCAGCCTTGCTTATGCAGGATGAAAGAACCAAACCTGCCACAGATGTGGAAATGGGGCTGTGGGAGAAATTGGGAAAATTGCTCCCTGAGGAGCACCAAACCATCATCATCTTTACCTGTGTTGAAAACTAGAAAGAGACACAGAAATCCCAGGCTCATCTTCACTGCCACATGCCAGCAGAACCACTGCATTCTGGACTCTGACTTCCAGCAGGTTTGGATGCTCTAGGAAAAAGAAATACTCTTTTAGTGGTGTTAAAGTTTGTAGTATTGTGTCCAACCGTTGTCCCAGAATGATGTGACCATGAGAGAATTATTAGGTCTCTGAGATGCAGAGAAAAGACTGGTGATATAAACGGCAAAGAATCAGAAATCACACAATCAGCATTTTCTGTGTGTGTGTATGTGTTTGTGTCATGAATTTAGTAACTCTTGATTTTTGAGTCCTATGTCAGGGTCTACAAGAAAGCTGGAGAGGGACTCTTCATCAAGGGCTGTAGTGATAGGACAAGGGGTAATGGGTTTAAACTTAAACAGGGGAAGTTTAGATTGGATATAAGGAAGAAGTTATTTACTGTAAGGGTGGTGAGGCACTGGAATGGGTTGGCCATGGAAGCTGTGATTGCTCCACCCCTGGCAGTGTTCAAGGCCAGTTTGGACAGAACCTTGGGTGACATGGTTTAGTGTGAGGTGTCCCTGCCCATGGCAGGGGTGTTGGAACTAGATCATCTTAAGGTCCTTTCCAACCCTAACTATTTTATGATTCTATGATTCTATAAAGAAAATAATAATACTGTATCTAGCATAAAATGCCTTTCTCATTAGTTCCATTATGCTATTAATCTTTCTAGCTGATATTCATGGTGTATATTCTTCTTTATGACCTTCATGCACTTCTTTATATTCCACCTCAGTGATACTCAGATTTTATAATACAGAAAGTCTTGAATATGCCAGATTGAAAATGTCTGCTTTTAGTTTTCAGGATCCTGTCAACAAAATAATTTAACCTACACATTTATCTCACACTGCTGAGCCCTGGGTTTGCAGCTTCATTTGCAGTCACTCTTCTGTCTGAACAGATCTCCTCAGTTCCACTATTTCATCATTTTCTTTTCCCTGTCCCACTTCATTTGTGCTCATTTCATGAGGCATTGCATATGTTGTAATGCAGTATATATTCTTCTGCCCTGACTTGTTTTGTGGTAAGCATGCAAATGCACCGGTTTTGATGAACCTTCTTGATATCTTTTCTGAAGTTATCATTGTAGTTGTAATCCTAGTCATTTTATGAAAAAACCCAAAATGTTAAAGAATGCAAACTTCTGGTTATTATGTAATTTAATCAAAACCAGTAAATTTTACAGAAACAGGCAAGTGATGTGTAACCACACTACCACAAACTCTCTTTTATTTCCTTAACAGAGGCAGACATTTCTCACTAGGATATATTTTGCAGTTGTGATTATTTTGGCATACAAAGACTTTCCTAATTCCACAGGGTGTATTTCGAGTAACCTGTTTTTAAACATCTAGCAAATTGTAAGTATTTCAGTCATTTGGATAAAATTATCTTAAAAATGTGAGTCCTTTAAAATCCTGCTGGTGCAATTTAGATTTATGGAAGCACAATTATTAGCTGAACACTGTCATATGACTAAGATACTGTATGTGTTTTATACAGGAAAAAAAAAGCTTTTTTCTCCCTTCAGTTAATATATGCATACTTCTGTGCCCCTATTTCCTTTTGTTTCAATAGCTTATACTTTGTACTTTTTTTCTAGGCTCAGTTGCAGCATACCAACAGTCTTGATTTCTGCCCAGATTCTGTTCTATTTCCCTATACCCCTCAAACTACAAACTCTCAAACCTAGTCTTTAACAAACCTGTGACAAACTTTTCTAAAGGTTTCCTCTTCCCACAGGAATTTAGCTTTCATTTTACTTTCTCTAAAACACGTCGCTTACCTTGTCACTTCAGTTCCATTATGTCCTGTCATTTATATTATAATAAGTCATTCCTGAGTTAATCAATGTCCTTACTTACAATGCTTATTAATGTGACACATTGTGATGTTCCTTCTTCTGTGACCACTAAATTCTAAAAGGATATTCCTACTCCTCTTGTACCTCTCCCTCCTTGAAAATGATTTCGGTATTTTATTCTTTGTTTTCTCATTATATTCCCCACCCTCCATGCCATTTTAATTTCCTTTATCTTACATATCCTTCTCAAATGAGTTCACTATTATGGTACTTGGTTCTATTTTTCTTTTTTTCTTCCCTTTTCTTTTTTCTTTTCTTTCTTTTCTTTTCTTTTCTTTTCTTTTCTTTTCTTTTCTTTTCGTTTCTTTTCTTTTCTTTTTTTCTTTTCTTTTCTTTTCTTTTCTTTTCTTTTCTTTTGTTTT